>CM057251.1:25679811-25718669 GCA_029931835.1 Etheostoma nigrum
AATCAAATCAAACCAATCAAATTGTTGACGAGCTCTTCCAGCTTAAACTCAATATCTAACCTTTGTCAGGAGAGAAATGTGTTTACCCCTCAATAATGTTTCTGATATTTTGTCTACCAATCTATATACAATTACACAAAACACACCTGTAACAGGAGCTCTCGACATCAAGACATGTCGAGGTACTTGCATAACTATGCTCCTCATCCAAGTGTATAGTCTGAAAGTTAAGAAATGTAGAAACAGGACATTCAATAAAATGACAACATAATTATGTAACAAACTCTATGGATTACTTAAAGGGGATAGTTCAACATTTTGGGAAACCTGTCTATTGCAATAATAATGAGAAGGTATATTACCAATGCCTGTTGTTTTGAGAGTCCTGAAGCACAGATGCGAGCTGCTCAGTGAATACAATGGAGTTGGACAGTATAGGTCGCTCTAAACTAATCAAATACACAATCCTACAATTCCAAAATTCTCTTATGGACAGGAATGTACCTGCTTATATGACTAATGATGATTAATGCAATAAGGAAAATTGTCAAAATATTCAACTATCAATTTAAGGAGGTGAGATAAAAAAGAACAGAAGATGACATTCAGTGGACACATTTCCCTGTTTACTTTTATTCTTGCTAATTTAAGTGAAATGTGGTACAATTGCCAATTCAAAAAACTGCATGACGCAGATATATGGCATGATAAAGTATTGAGTTAACTTTTCTTATATGTGCTTCTGTGCTTGAAAAGGATATCTGAAGTGATCTTTGATGCATCCACGATCATCTAACTCTCCATATACGCTTTCAATTTCTTAAGTCAGGCACATTCACAAAAGGCTTGTAGTTAACAGTCCATCTGAAGTGGCTTTATATTCCCCCTAAATGAAAAGCAAAGCTTAAAAGCACACAACTGCAATAAACATAATACTATGATTATGAGTTTACTTCAATAGACTTTGGTCTAAAGGTATAAATGTAATCATAACATCAAAAACAAATGGTGGACGATGGCTCCTCTCTCTTTACTGCAGGATGGAGAGATATAGAGGATATTTTGTACCCACAGGCATCAGACTTTCTAATTCTTCACTGAATAATAGATGAGCTGCCAGAAGTGAATTTCCCTATGAGGATCAATTAAGTTCTTGTTTTTATACTAGACCATATAATAGTTACATTGATGGTGTCTATGTAAACATTTAGCTATCGTTTTGTTTCATACCTAAAGTCATGGACCAGTGAGGAAGATAGAGACTCTATGTAAATAATACTCCATTACCTGATGTACTTCAGTAGAGAGTGACAACCCCCCATCACCATTCCTGAGGGCAAAAAAGCATAAATCATAGTATACTCCAAAATATATTGGTGACATTGCAAAACCAACCAAACATTGATTTATTGAAGTAACAATGCATTTGCGTATAGTACACGTAACAAGAACAACAAATTACAAAGCTATGTCAATAGCGAAGAAATATGTATGCAAATGCAGTAAAATCTAAATTTCTATGGTACACACACACACACCAACTACTTACACCTTGTCAGGCTCTTTGTGTACAGGACTGCTTTTGTGGTGAGGTTCAAATGGCTGTAGTAAAGACATGATTTAATTCAAATACAAGTATTTGTTTAGTACTGGTAGGCCGATGTCAAAAACCTACACAGGTTGAAGGCAGGTTAATCCCAAAAATCACTCAAATATGTTTTAAATTACACTCACCAGTGTATCAACTAGATCAAATTCTCTTGATGTTGTTTTTTATCACAATCTCAGGGTCGGAGTCAGATGTGTCTGGCAATTCTCCAACTGAAAAACATTCAAATAAGCTCACCTCAATGAAGCTTTCCCAACGTTCTCAAAAGAAACACATTACCGATACATACTTCAGACATTTTTCATTTATGAATTCAGTGGCATTTCAGTGTCCTTGCGAAGCAAGTCAAACGACACAGGCTTTGAGTCTAATCTAGAGGATTGTTTGGCATCTTACATAACACTAGGTGTAGTGTTTTGTTAAAACTGTGAAAAAAAATGTGTAATATAATTCTTTAAGTGATGAATGACCAACATATAGCATTATAGCAAGTCCAGCCATCTCTGCACTGGACACAACTAGGTCATAACAACACAGTTTACCTTTCTCAAAGTCTTTTTTCTGGCAGATAAAAATGATGACCCGCTGATATGACTTGCCAATTTCTTCCTTGTATGCTTTTAGAGTAAATGGTCTTTGTGTCCCAGGAATATTAATAACTTCAGAGCCATCTGGATAAAGAAGGAGGAAAGGTCCTTCATCCAGGTCTTTGTTGAAGTCCCTCATTTTTCTCACTGCCTCATTAAGCAGATCTAGGGCAGTGATGTCAGGATGTGTAGAAAGGGAAATAGTTTTCCCACGCTTTGGCTTGAGGACACCACCCTTCCCAATGGTCATCAAACCAATATTTATCTGCAAAATAAATAAATTAAATTGTAAGTGGGTAATGTTTAAAGATCAATGTTTACTTAAAATGATCAATAACGCTATGTTACATGTCACACTTGGATACAAAATGGTCAATTATTAACTCAAAATATCACTGAAAACAGAGTAACCCACTGTTTATGTTGAAGTGGCCTTTATTGTCATTATACAATGAACTGTACAACTGAATTATGCGGTTAGAATGGAGGGTTAGTCCTGAGCCGCTGCGGGCAAACATAATTTTACGTGCCCATCAAAAACCCAGTAAACAGCAGACTACTTTTCGATACAGGTAATTGGTAATACAATGATTTGCATGTCACGGTTACATATTCATCATAATAAGAAACTAGCAAATATGTACAAAAGTGAAAACAGGACAGTGTCATTGTCTGAGTAATATGGTCGTGGCACAGAAGCACATTAGTATTATGCAAAAATATACTGGTCACCATAAAGATGACCCTATCATCAGGCTTACTTTTAGAGGACTGAGATGATGGAAGAATGTCAACAGCTAGTTAACAGTTGTTCATTCTCACTCTGTAACCAACTTACCTGGACTTTACATATTTTCTTTGATTTCATTTTCCCACATGAAAAGTTTTGCCTCTCTTCCGCTTTTCTCTTTCGGTACTCTACAGCAGTAGTCTAATGTTTTACAGCATACAAGAAACACATTTTGACAACACATTATCTTTTGTAAAATAGGGGTGCAGTTTTGGTGACACATAAAAAATGAAGCAAGAAAGTGAACAAATCTAAAAACACACACAATCTTTTCTTTCTGGCCTGCAAATAAACTAAACCCTGAAGATGCTTAATCTGTCTTCAGTTTCACTGCCTACTGTAAGTTATAACCTGCATCAATACATCTTTCACTCCAAACGGCAAGATTCATGAAACACCTGCAAAGGAATTGTCGAGTAAGGTCTGGAAACTGACAGTTGGCCAACTTGTTCTGGTAGGCTAACGGTACACCATCCAAAAGTAGCCTAACGTTACATTAACGTTACATCCGTTTACTTACTTGAAGGTCGCGCGTGAGCGTCGCCACCGTCTTCCTGCAGCCTTTTCCCACATTCACTGCAGAAGTTAGGCTTCTCTTTGAACTCTTTGCCACAATGTTTGCAATACATGATAGCGGCCTCTGTGCTCCCGCTTGTCTGGAGCACAACAGAATTCTCCGTGCGTAAGTCTGGCGGTGATGTCTTTCCGGTTCAAAGGACGGACCAGTTCTTTTGTCCAATCAGCGACGATTCCTGTCGCCCGAGGGTACCTACCTTTTCCGTTTTGGTTAATGTCGTTGTGTTTTCTCTTTTTGTGTTGTGTTTTCTGATTTGCCGTTGTGTTTTCTCTTCTGTCATTGTGTTTTCTCTTTTTGTGTTGTGTTTTCTCTTTTTGTGTTGTGTTTTCTCTTTTGCGGTTGTGTTTTTTGATTTGCCGTTGTTTTCTGATTTGCCGTTGTGTTTTGCACCTCAGGGCCACCGTAGGTATTGCCACTGGCTGCAGTAAGAAACTGTATAGGGCTAAGGCAGCTGGGGTTACGACACATTTCCACAGGCTACCTTTGACAAGGAAAAAAACAGTCCTCAACTCATGGCTAGCAGCTAGCTGCCTTAAAACGGGCTAGCCCCCCGACAGCCCCTGGATTTCGAGTCTGTAGCATTTTTTAGCGACAGACTATTTGGAAAGCTGTGTTTTTGATACAACAGCGTCACTGGTGAGGTTAGCGTCACGGTGTCCACGTTCGGACACCACTCGCTGCTATTGGCCATATCCAGACACTTTCAGCCTGACGGACTTTCTGGTCTTTACGCAGTACTTTACATTTCCAATCATCACCAAAATGTTAACAGAATTGATGTATAGGCCTACCCATCTACCAATCTACGTATGAAATGTCCTATGTACTTGGACATTTGGCGCAAGGCTGATTTACCGGCAATACCGTACTTTAGCCCGCTCTTGTAAAGTAAAAGCTAAAGTAAAGAGTTAAAACTATATACCCTTAGAAAGGTAAGAAGTCACACAATAGGTGAGTAGTAATAAAAGCGCACCTGGAAGGGTGTGGTCAAAAAATTTGCATATTCCCCCCCCCGCTGAAAAGCGCACTAGGAGGAGGGGGGTCAAAAAATTTGCATAATCCCCCGCTGTAAGTGCACTAGTGCGCGCGCAGCTATGACATGTGCATATGTCATATCAGGGTGGGGTCCGAATATCCGCCCCCTAAGGTCAGGAGGTCAAAATAGGATGGGCCTTAGGGAGCCAATGGCAGCCAGATAGAGGTGTGACGATGCATTAAGGGGATAGGTCTTAGCCTTTAAGTAGCGAGGGTATGTGCAGACTTGTCACCTCATTTCTTCAGTTACCCTGCTGCCTAAGGTACGTTGAACTCTGGAATTGTACTGCCTAGACATGGATGGATTTGATGCCCGAGAGAGCCTGGCCAACGGAGAAGGTATTTGTGATCCTAGCACTACATTTGAAATGCGTTATACGCCGCTGAAGAAGAGAATGTGGCCCGAGATATTCACTAAAAGCAAAGCTGAATGTTGTACGGCTAGTTTTGAGTTTTTGGGTGCCAACGGATATGAATATTCTGTTGGCTACAGTGAAGGATGTGTTACTTTAGCGGTGTGTGCTAACGGGAAACAAGAGTTAAAGTCTGAGGCTAGAACAGAGTACACTTTAAGTTTAAAAGATTGGCGTCTTTTTAGATCTGTAGCCTGTCAGGATCTCAATATTCCAGGGTTTCCTGAGATTATTTATGTAGCACAGTGGAATAGCTATAAAGAAGAGAAAATCTATCGGGTGGAAGCAGATAGATTCAATAGATGTCCAGAGGATTTTATTTTTCTCCGAGTTTGTGCGGAAAAGGAGAAACTTGTTGCTACCAGAGGCCGCACGGACTGGATGTTAAAACCTTACCCCGTCTCTGCCAAGGAGCATGAAGAATGGTTTAAAAATGTCTTCTTTATACAATGGTGTGATTGGGAGGCTGTGAAGAAACACTTTGATAAAATCGACTATGTCATCAGAAGAGATAGTATAAGATGCTCCTATGAGAAGATAAAGAAGAGCCTTATATTTGACGACGGTGATCATCACCCCCATACACTACCCCCATCGCTTTATATGCCTAAAATTGTCAGCCACAGAGACTAGGAACATGGTGGGTATAAATATGTGTTAAACAAATGACAAAAGATAGTATGGCTTTACTATGTATGTGATGAGTGACTATTATTCATTCTTTCAGAAGGGTTGGAGTTGTGCTACCCTACCCCCCGCACCCCTCCCGGAAGGTGGAATTTGATCACCCCTCTGACGGTCACCGGATCCCCACCTCTATCTTCATCATCATCATCATCATCATCATTCAAAACCCCTGAACGATTCCTGCCACCTCCATCATCTATGACCCCTCCTCTACCCCCCTCTCTGTTGAACCATACCCCTCGGGGGTCCCCCCTACCTCCTAGGGGCACACGTCTGTTCGGAGGCGATATATGGCCAGACATATCTCCCATAGCATCTGACAACACACAGCTGGGGTGCGACTACACAGGGTTAGACCCATATCTCGAGTGCGATTGTAGTGGTTCACATGACAAGACCAACGAAGTGGTTTCAACTCTGCTCATAGAGGGCATTAAGACGGCTTCTCTACACCTGTTGGGCATCGTGCTTTATCAGTACTGGGAGGAAGTGTGTTATGGATGCCAGATCAATCATCCAAGCCAGAAACACCATGAGTGTTTAACCAGTATACCTGAATATTTCTATGGAAAACACTTTGATGTGCTTATGAAAAGACTACTGACCAATAAATTTGTGACTGTTGTAAGGCGCTTTCTGCACTTGAAAAGTATCAGTGCTGATGACGCCATAATCCGTGGGGTGGCTGAAACTGTGTTGTATGAGTTAAAATCAGCTGAAGATGTTGCCGCCAAAATCCGTGAAACGTACGATGCCGCAGTAGGCGATGATGTTGTTAAAGTAGCACACATACTGTACGGGAAATTGGAGATTACTGGAGGGATTTATACAGGAGAAAAACAATCTGAGCTTCTTGGGGAAAAAAAAAACAAAAACATAATAGTGTAAACATGGGGAATTGTCTGCGATTGATGTATAACAAAATCAATGAGCGCTATGTAATAATGAAATTGTCAGGCCTTTTAGACCAAATCATAGCTAACAAGGTGGGTGATGATAACAAGTACCAATGTAACAGCGACGTTGATCCAGCCGAAGTGTGTAGGCTTGAAGAAATGATGGAAATTGTAAGAGGTCAAATTTGTACAAGTCCTTGGGCTGAGGTGGTTCAAATGGTGCTAGTAATGTTGAGGGCAAGGGAGTGTGTGTTGGAAACATTTTGTTCAGTCATAGCCAACCTCACACACAACTTTGTAAGGATAAAAGTGCATCACCTGCTGACCCTTTACACTATGATTGTAGATACAGTGAGTATATATGTAAGAGAAAAACAATGTAATAATATCCTGCATGAATTGCGTGAGATACATGCGTTTATAATTAGTAAAACGGATGTGAATGAGTTGTCAAAAACACTGTCTGTGATAGAAGGTGTAACCATGACGTCATAACCTGTTGTGCTGAAAATAAAAATGTATGACACAAAGCTAATGTGGTCAGTTGTATCTAAACGAATCATGGATGGGGTTATGGAAAAGATATACTATGATCCTTCACACCCTGGTGGATTAGGAGGGGTAGGCAGACTGCGTGAAGCAGTTGCAGAGTGTACAGGCGTCAAACCAGCAATTCCAACGGTTCAAAAGTTTTTACAGCGTCAGGACACCTATACGTTGCATAAACCTGTATTGAAACATTTTCCAAGAAACAGGGTAGTGGTTAACGGCATCAACAAACAATTTCAGATTGATCTGGTAGATATGAGCGAATATTCATCAGAAAATGATAATGTGCAATATCTGCTGACATGTATTGATGTGTTTTCTAAATACGCCTGGGTGATGTGTCTTAAAAACAAAACTGGGGCAGTTGTTACAGACGCCTTTAAAGAAATACTAGGAGATGGACGAATACCCCAGAAAGTTCAAACAGACGAGGGAAAGGAGTTTTATAATACCACTTTTCATAATTTGCTGGCGCAATATAAAATTCACCATTTCTCGACATCAAATGAGACAAAAGCAAGTGTGGTGGAGAGATTCAATCGGACCTTCAAGACACGTATGTGGCGATTTTTATCATCCATTAACTCACGAAGATATATTGATGCAATTCCCGAGCTGGTTACCGCCTACAATTCTTCATACCATCGCTCGATAAAAATGGCCCCGTCTGCAGTGAATAAAGACAATGAGAAAGCTGTATTTATCAATCTGTACAAACTGAAGCCGCCTGCGCTGGTACCTTTTAAATTCCAACTGGGGGATACTGTTAGGATATCAAAGCATAGGGGAATATTTAGAAAAGGGTATGAACAAACGTTTACAGATGAGTTTTTTACAATAGTGAAACTCATAAGTCGTACACCCCCGGTCTATAAGCTAAAAGATATTAGTGGGGATACGTTGACAGGGACCTTTTATGAGGCAGAGTTACAACCGGTGATTATTGACAAGAATAAGACATTTAAAATAGAGAAGGTAGTGAGGAGAAAGCAGGAGGGGCGTAAACGCATGGTCCTTGTGAAGTGGTTGGGGTGGCCTGAAAAATTCAATTCATGGGTTTCTGAAAAAGACATTGTAGATCTTAAATAAAAATAGGATGTAGAATGTGTAAACTAGTCATTTAGATCTGACTGTGGAAAGAGCAGGTCACAATGAATAAGAATGGATTTTTTGTCACACTGCCTAGCAATTCATCATCATCTGTATATCCAAATAATAAGATATGTCAGTTCAGAACCAAGTTAGCTAAGCCAATCATTCTACAGCACCCCTATGAAGTGGGACTTATCGAGATCCAATACCCTCGTGTCTGGGGTAGTTTTTCGGCAGAGGACTCCGAAGTGGAAATCCTTGACCTAAAAACTGTCGAGAAGCACTATGTTAAACTTTCGGTAGGGTGGTATGACACCGTGCAGAGTGTTGTTAAAGAGTTTAACACAAAATGTGTAAACAACACCGCCGTAGACGTCAACCTGAGTTATAACGTCATTACAAATAAAGTATTCTTCTCTGGAGGGGGTGGATGTCACGTGACGTTTAAAGGTCGTTTAGCCAAAATACTCGGTTTCGAACCTGACACAGCCTTTGGAATACATCCCAGCCTTTTAATAAAAAAGCATAGTATAGCCCCATATCCAGCTGATATACACGCGGGCCGATATAACATATTTATTTATAGCGACATTATAGATTATCAGCTAGTGGGGGATAGCAACGTGCCTCTTCTCAGATGCATAAATATTTCTGACGAGACCAGACGTATGCCCACTCTGTCTTACGACGCTCCACACTACACACCTCTGTCGCGCTCAACCATCAACGATATACAAATTGAACTGAGGGACGACCAGAGTGAGCTTATTCCGTTCTCATACGGAAAAGTTATAGTCAAACTGCATTTTAGACCTGTGAAACAGCATTAAAATGATGCGTAAAACTTACAACGGCGATGATGGGCGCTACACGGCCTATTATTTGAATCAGGCCGGAGGGGAATTACCTGGTTTTATCGGGTCGAGTACTCAATATGGCAATGGTCTGGGTGGCATATTTAGGAACCTATTTCGTATGGCAGTCCCTCTTTTAAAAAAGGGGTTTAATTTGGCAAAACCACACCTGAAAACAGCAGCCACAGGGATTATTGGGGATGTTGTATCAAATGTGAGAAATTCTGTAACCGGAAGGCAACAGGGAAGTGGACTTATAGTACATACCCGTAGACCACAAAAAACCCCACCCTCAGGATGTGGGCGTAGCCGTTCAACATCTAAAAGACGTAAAACCCCCGGCAGAAATGTCAGAGCGGCCAAAAGGAAGCCAGTGGCCAGAAGACGCAGAGCCCCAAACAGACGCTCTCGGAGTTCCCCAAAAGACATTTTCTAGCCCGGATTACACACATTATTTTTCTTCAAGACCTATTAAATCATGGCATTCCTCCACAATCAGTCTGAAGAGTGCGTAAAGACCGAGCTGGACCTATTCACTGTGCCATATACCCAGACGTCTATTGAAAAATCATGCTATGCAGAAATACCCCCTGTATCGGCTCTGACAGATACGGGCCCAATAGAGTTTTTTATATCTGCATCTGGTGAAGATTATATGGACCTTAATGACTCATACCTGTATTTGCGCGTGAGGATTATGAATCCTGATGGTACGGTGTTAGCCAATGGAGCCGACGTGGGATTTATTAATTGCCCTGGATGTACGCTTTTTTCCCAAGTTGACATAATGTTGGGAGATAGATTAATCACCCAGTCTTGAAATACATATCCATACCGGGGAATGATTGAATGTCTGCTAAACTATGGAAAGGATACTCTAGACACACAGTTTAGCACAGGCCTGTTTTGTAAAGACACCAGCGGCCATATGGATGATACTTCTATCACCGGTGACAATGAGGGGTTGGTGGGGCGCGGTACATACACCGGCGATAGCCGTATTGTAGAGCTAATAGCACCCATACATGCCGATTTGTTTTTTCAAGAAAAACTTATGCTAAATGGCGTTGACCTTTCTCTGAAATTTATCCGAGCAAAAGATGACTTTGTGCTAATGACCCCTGGAAATGTCCTATTCACTGTGAAAATAATGTCGGCGAGTCTTTTTGTAAAGAAGGTGGCGGTGGCCCCCACAATACGCCTGGCACATAGCAGGGCATTACAACATGCAAATGCCAAATACGCCATTGATCGGGTCGTGTTAAAAACATTTTCCATACCCGCTGGGACCCGAGTGTGCAATCAGGAAAATTTATTCATGGGTCAGATGCCTAAATTTGTTGTTTTAGCATTTGTAGATAATGAGGCATATACAGGATCGTATGCACGTAACCCATTTAATTTTGATAATTTTAGCACAGAGTTTATTACGCTGCATGCAGATGGACAGTCATACCCCTCCCGCCCTTTCCAACCTCACTTTGAAAGAAAGCAATACGCAAGGGAATATTACCAGCTAATTGAATCAACAGGCCGTCATTTAAAGGACCGCAGCCTGGCAATATCACGAGCCGATTTTGGAGAGGGATACACACTATTTTGCTTTAATTTGGAGCCCGATGGGGGGTGCTCAGGAAACTTGTCGTTGATTAAGACTGGGAATATACGTTTGGAAGCTCGTTTCAGGGCACCCCTACCACGTACAGTGACATTAATTTGTTACTCTGTTTTTGATTCTATAGTTGAAATATCTAACCGTAGACAAGTGCTGCTCGATCATTATTAGCTATGAATACGGTAGAACTCACAAGCATGCTTGTAAAGAGAGTGGCTAGACACACAAATTTTCTAGGGGTGTTGGCGTGTGACCAGCTACCAAAAGATGTTATATGTATGCTACCTGCAATGGTTGTAGTGAATACCCATACTAGTGATATGCCGGGGGAACACTGGCTGGCCATATACATCACTGCAGACAAACATGGATATTTCTTTGACAGCTTCGGCAATCCACCTACCAGTTTTCTGTGGCCTATAAATCAGTTCCTCTTGAAAAATTGCATCGAGATTTACCATTCTAACATACAGGTGCAAAACAACTATTCTACAACATGCGGCCAGCACTGTGTATTCTTCTTATGCAAAATTCAAAAAAACAAGTCTTTTAATAAAGTGTTGAATATGTATGGTCCTAATCTGGTATGCAACGACTACATGGTGTGCCGTTTTGTCAGCCGGATACACCCGGTGGTGACCCATGCTCAAAAGTTTAAGTGTGTGCAAGGTTCATGTGCCTCTTACAGATAGAGAATCTTGTGTAATGATGTCTTGATTTAATAAAAGAGTGTGTCAATGAAATTCTGCACGACTGCTTATTTTAATCAAATATTTTATTTTAATGAGTATTATACATAAAATGACGTCAGCGCATCAAAATAGACAAATTCGGTTAAAAATAGATATTAAAATCAAATAGAAACATACATTTGTCACTGTTTTCATTACATTCAAATGCAGGCTTATAGGGATATGCATAAAAGAAAACATTTTTTACCCCTTACAGACAGCCATATTTTCACGTGACATTGATACATTCATTGGGTAAAATAGAAAATATTAAAAATAAATTGAAATAGAGTAAAACAAATAGTAAAAAATAGAAAATTGACGTTAAAAATACCTTGTCACTGTTTTTTTACATTCAATCGCCGTCTTATAGGGATTTGCATAAAAGAAGAAGAAGACGTTATCCCCTTACAGACAGATATATTTTTGTGACATTTATCAGGTAGAAATAGAAAATATTAAAAATAAAATAAAATAGAATAAAATCAGACAGAAATTGCACTCATAACTCTGTAATAACAAAAATAATCAGAAACTAGCCCATCGTGCCATGCTAGTGGGTGACGAATAACTTGCGGTGGTGGGAGTTAGACCGCTATTTGAAGCACTGGCGGTGCGTTTTCTAATGGTTGTAGGAGGCCTTAAGGGACTAGTAGTAACAAGTCTAATATCTCCGTGTGATGAATCTGTTTTAAATGCAGCAATAGAACGACGTACGGATGTGTTTGGGATGACAGATAATGGTACATTCAAGTTTGCCAGGGTTTTTAAAAATAGACTCCACCCAGTAGGTCTAGATGAGCCTGAAATGTTATTATGTGTTGTGACGCTTTTCATCAGATCGTACAAATGGCTGCCGGATATATTTTTATTGTTTACAATGATTTCACCTTGCTTTGTCCATGATATTTGATCGTTATTACGAGCTAATGAGGCCATAATATATTCAGCATTTCTCTTGCTCCTTTTGGGGAGGTGTTTCAACACCTCTGAAATTAAACCATCTTCTACGACGTCTTTTGACTCCTCTTTTGATTTGTCCTCAGGCAGTGTTAATGTGATTACAGCTTTTTCTTGTTCACCCTGTTTTACCATGGCCAGATATCTCTGTAGAATGTGTGCGTATCTTTTGGCTTTCTCGTACACGTCAACGTCAGGCTGATTCAGAATTTCACCCATCGCCTGATCCAATTCATTTTGGGCGGCCTGTCTCAAAGATCCGTTAGGGGGCTGTTGTTGTGATTGTTGTTGTTGTTGTAGTGAGAGCAGCTGATGCTGAGGCACTAAAAACATTTTCTGTGTATGCTCCATCTCAGGTCCGTGTGATGAGGCTTGTTATGAAGGGGATAGCGGCTCCTAGCAAAGGGAGGAGAAATCCTCCTGTCTGATTGATTGATTTCCTCTTTTTAGAATGGTTAACTTTTTTATCTGCAACTAATCTGATTACTCTTTTCTTCTTCTTTAACAAATTGTACGGTAACACTTTATAATAACCATCATTTATAGATGGTAAATATATAGTTAATTAATCTTTAGTTAATTATCATTTAACTGTTAGGAAACAGTCAGTTTACTGTTAACAAACCATTAAATAATAATTAATAATGTTTACTAATTGTAAATTAACAGTTAATTAATTAGCATTTAACTGTTATGAAACAGTCAGTTTACTGTTAACAAACAATTAAATTATAATGAATAATGATTACTAATTATTAGAAGTGCTTTGTTAAGGGTTACTAGTTGGTCTATAAGCCGTCTATAAACAGTGTCTGGATGGTTATTATAAAGTTGCAACATATGACTATAATACCTTGTTAAATAGTTAATAAATACTTTATAAACCGTCTATAAACATTATTTAGATAGATAATTAATACTTTGTTAAGGGTTATTAGTTGTTCTGTAAACCGTCTATAAACAGTGTCTGGATGGTTATTATAAAGTTGCAACAGATGACTATAATACCTTGTTAAATAGTTAATAAATACTTTATAAACCGTCTATAAACATTATTTAGATAATTAATACTTTGTTAAGGGTTGGTCTGGATGGTTATTATAAAGTTGCGACTGATGTTTTTCATAGTTATTAGTAAGTGCTTGGTAAAGGAATGAGAAATGTTTTGCCCTTCATTAAATTATATACAAAAAAACAAATATATAAATGAAAAATGCACCTGCAAGTCAGAGTGGGATATAAAAAAACAACAACACAAAATTACTAATAAAACCTTTATTACAAAAATTTTAATCAAAGTTACATACTGAAACTTTACATTTTTGTAAACATCAAATAAAGGGCTATTCGTATGTTTTCCATGCTTGTATTGAAAAAAGTGGTATTGGTGCTCCTCTAATTTTACAGTGTGGTCAAAAATTTTAAAAGAACAATGACCATACATGAAAGATAAATGAACATGCACACACCTTTTAAATTGCACAGTCCTTTTTGAACATTACAATTTCAACATCACTCCAGTCAATTACTTCTGCTCCCTCTTATTGTAGGGTATGAGCTTACCCACTGCTTTATTTTTAGCTATGTTGGCCCTTATTTGTTGTTAATGATGTCTTCACATCTGCTGAGGAAGTCAGCTATCTTATGTAGTTTGTTGTATCCTGCCATTAGTTCTTCAAACTTTTGTGGAGAAGATATGGCAAGCTCTGCAATCGCCGCTTTAGACCTCACTGTCAGCTCTGTCACTCCAGCATGTGCACATGCTTCTCCCAATTTCATGCCATGGTTGTATGCCCTCAACACCCTCTTGTATCTTTTGATGATCTCTATTGGGCTTCTGACTGCAAAAGTAGACAACAGTTCATAAAGATAGACTTGTCAATCATTTGACTACTTAAAATAAGTATATAGCATAAATTGCGGTATGTATCTCTATGACAAAACGAAAAACAGTTAACTCTGTAAAAATTTGATAGGATTAAACTATAAAACCTAAATAATGGCACAAACTCTTAAACATGAATAATGGCACAACTAATAACTTGCCATATAAAATTCTCCTTCCACAGATGTGACTGATGTCTTTAACCATCTTAAGTATTTGTAGTTCACTTTTAACGCAAAATAATATAATATCTTGTCGTTAGGCTTCTTTGGGTGTAATTTAGGTAAAAGTGATGTGCTCCAAGGGGAAGCTTACTCGATGTATTCTCGCATTGCCAGACCTATCTACACAATGAAGTTTCAGCACTCTAGTAAGGTCTGGCTATACGGTTTTATGCCTGATGTAGCAGTGGTGGGGGAGGGACATCTGGCACATGACAGACATGCCAGATGTCAGGCTTTTACCCAGCAAGGTACACCTAGCCAGCACAGGTTTTGTGTGATTTGCAGAGGTTTGGAGATATCCAAGGAGATAGGCTTTAATTCAATGTAGCTCAGTGCACCAAGAATAACATTTCCACACCTTTTTCAGAAAGCATGACATAATAACTAACAATAATCCATAGACCTTGTTGTGAACAGTTTATTGGAAAACTATTATGGCATGGTACTTTGTTGGAAAATAGTTCCCAATAAAACTGCTCACAACCAGATCTGATAGCATCCTGTGTAACCATGTCATGAATTCTGGAAAGAAACATTGCTGTTGAGTTTTTCCAATATATTTTTTGATGCAACAAACCAAATGCCATTTCTCTATGGTTAATATCTCCAAGAATAAAAACATGTAGTTGTTTTTTGCTTTTGGTAAACTTTCCTTTAAATGTTATATCCTTGATGAGTAAAACCACTTTGATCATAAAAATGGTTTGCACCCAATCTAAAATTCAAACCTAAGTAGAAATGTTTCAGATTTGTAAGTTTAACCACAATTTATAAAAATGTAATTATACTTCGGCCCCTTAATTCACCTCTTTTGCCAAGTGGCGTTCTTCCTTTTGCCAGCTTCTTCTTTTGTCTTCTTTTCTTTTTGTCCTTTTGGATGTATCTCTTTTTTGTGTGCTTTTTGTGATGCTTCTTTTTTTGCCGTTTTTTCTTTTTCTCGTCCTCTGAAGATGAGGAGGAAGACGAAGAGGGGCAGGCAGATGAAGAGGAAGAGGTGGTGGATGAGGAGGAGGCAGATGCAGATGACGATGTAGTTTGGTTAGACTCTGTCCCTACAGCAGTGTTCTTGGCTAAAATAGGAAATAGTATAATTAAAATAATAGGGTTAATATTAACATCAAATAGCGTACCCACAAAATTCAATCACAGCTTAACTAGGGTTAAGTACAAAATGCCCATTCTAGTAGTGAAAATTGCATTAGAAATTTACATTTGGAGGAAAGTGAAAATGCTATTGTGAGATCAGATGTATTTTAATGTAGTCTGCCAAATGCTTCAAAAGTTTAATAATTCTAAAAATATATAATCTTCTTACTTTAATTACTCACTACAGCAAAATATAATATGCAGCATATGAATAAAAACACCTGCTAATTGTTGGTGAAGGAAGTCCATGTCCTTTTTCAACTGCTTAATTTGTCTTTTCAGCAAGCCTTCCTTTATCTTTGCCTTTTGGAGCAGCACTGAGGCTGTTGGAGACATATCGATGGCTGGAAATAAGAGAAATAAACTTAAGTGAATCTAAAAATCAAACATTAAATACATGTCCTCTTTATGTAAACTGCTGGGTAATAATGTAAACTGCTGGGTAATAATGTAAACTGCTGGGTAATAATGTAAACTGCTGGGTAATAAACCTGGTGATTTTAAACCAGCTATGTGAATACAAATGTTCCAACACAATTTCCACTTAACAATTCAGAAATGTTAAACTTCTCAGTAGATTATTTTAGACCATATTTAATTATTTATAATAGTTTGCCCTCAGAAAAACAGCATTGACTTATTGTGACCATTCAGTCTACACAATTATGCAGACATAAATTTATGCATTCCTTACAGAAAACACAGTCCATTCAATTTTATTATAACTACATCACTGCATAACTCAGACAATCTTAATATTTGGCATTTGGTTATTTGTGATGCTATGTATATATGAAAACTAACAATATTTGCCACATTTTTTCACACATATCTAGTTTTGGATGTCTGGTACTGTTATAAATTATAAGGCACTTGGAGCAGAACTGTGACAAACAGGCACGGAGCCAGCTTTGCGTAGGAGTGTGTTAGGTCGCATGCGCTTCTTGCCTTGCCCTGCGCACTCACTAAGTAGTAACGTTACAGATTAAAAGTTAGCAGAACTATCTAACTCAAAACGCCATAAACTGTGCTTAACGTTATACGATCAATATATAGACATTTAAGAATTGTATATTTAAGAAAACAGAATATGGGAAATAGCCTGGAAGCACAAATATTGTTCAATGCTATCCAGACCTGTAAATTACTAAAATAAAATTCCATATTTTTCCATAACGTTACTGTTTAGAAATCTTAGTGAGCAGCGAGGGCTAGCTACAATTACAGTAGGCTACATGCCAACAGGTTAACGTTATCAAACTCACCTGTACTCAGAGATTGGTGTTCACAGTCTGTGTCATCGCTGGTTTCAAATAAAATACTGCATTTATCCCTCTCAAAACCTTGACACTTCTTGTTTGCGGGGTAATCCTCATCGCTGGTAACTTTGGCATTAATGTTTTTGCCAACGGCGGTGTTCTCCAGGTTTTGCGGTCCATGTGCACCTTCACCGATGTTAGCATCATCCATGCTGCTGATGGTAACGTCAGGTGCTGCCGTTTCTTTCGTCGACCGCGTTGGTGTCCCTAATTTGTTATCCATTTTTAATGCTTTGCCAGATCTTGTAAAATGTCTTTTCTTTGCCGACATGGTTAGTTAGAAATATCAGTACATATGCTCTGTAGCTAGCTAGTTTGAAACCTCTGATTTTAGCAATATTGCTAACGCTCCCTGGTTACGCTTAGACCCGCCCTACTCTGCCTCTGATTGGCTAGTAGTCATTACCTTCGGTTTGTTAGGTTGGGTGTCTTTCTCTAGCTGTCACTCTGGGTTGGGTATGTTCAGAGTCCGATATGCATGAGGAGTGAAATAGTTTGGTACGGTCAGAGCCAATCAGAGGCACAGTAGGGGCGGGTTACAGCCATACCGGTGGCGGGCGGGCTTTGGGCATTTGGGCGCACTTTTGGCTCTAACAGGTCTGGTCTGAATAACTTTTCCGTGTGTAGCCCATTTGATGGAAAATGCCTGGTTTAGCAAGTGAACTAAGGGAGTTAATTGAAGGTAGCCGATTGAAAAGAAAACACCATAAGCACCTAATAAAATGGCTAAAGAAAAGACAACTTCTGAAACAGAAGATGAAATGCAGCATTTGTCACCACAAAATGAAGATGAAGCACTGCAGTCGTGGAGACCTCTATGAATGGTAGGTAGGCCTAACTAATATGGGCATATATGGCCTAAAGGTCTGATATTACTTAAGAATTTTTTTTTGTTACTGTAGCTTATATGCCTAGTTTTCTTATTTTTTACTGTATATTTAGCATTTATTTAACAGTATATTTAGTATGTTTTACTGTTTACTTAGGTATCTATTAAATTTCTTTACTGATGCTTTTAGAGTGACCAGCAACTTTTCTAAGTGATTTTCCCCATTTAATTTACTCCATCAAGGTTTCTGTAAATCCTTAGGCTACATAGTTTTAAGCCTGGAACCAAGTCAACCAACTACAAGATGAATAGTGGCCATAAGACATTTCATTTTGCGCTAAAATGTTGTAAATGGAAAAATATCATAACGTTAAGATAACGTTACAAGACTGTGTAGCTTACATAACTCTGGTAGACGTCAGTGGTAGCATTTAAGTGAGTACAATAATAGTAAAAGCATTCTTCATTTTACTTGTTACCCCTGAAGTACCCCCAAAGGTTCCAGTCCATGCTTTAGGAAGCACCGACAAAAGACTGAACAAAACAATGACAATACAAATGTTTGCTATTTGTTCAATCTCAAGTCTCCTACTCAAACATTTTTTATTCTTAAAAAAATGGTCTTGCATTGAAGCAAAACAATTTGAACAGAGATCATAACAATTATGGCATATCTTTGAATTCCATTGGATCTCAAGTTGTGCCATGTTCCATAGGGTATGTCAACAGAGGGCCAAACATAGAGCTGTTGTAAGAAAATCCATCCGACACCAGTCAATATTTAGCCAATCCAAGATATCCCTTTTCAACTGGATGCGATTTGTGCACAGGTATGGAAATCAAATTTAAGTTCAAGAATAACATGCTATACACCTACATGAATACAAATAATCAAAGTGCCTGTAATTTAGATAATATATTACACTAAAACCAGTGGTAGGCTACAGGATACAGAAAGTCAATATACATAATTTTGTTGCTGCAATATTCTAAAGGCAAGTGACATCTCTTTGAAAATCACAATTGTGAATTGCTGCATCCAAAGAGATACTGGCACTTTTTATATGCATTGGTTAAATTGAACACACCTTCTGGGTTCCATTAATGTAAGCTACTTTATAGTGCATATGGTAATAGCTTTTCACAATAGCTTGCGCAAGTGCAAGTTAGTGGCAAATGGTGAAGCACATGTTAATTGTTGTTTTAGGCAGTGGATGGACAATACGTCTAATTTTTATTAGTATTACTCCCATTTTACATTTCTTGAATCTATCTCATGTCCATAAGAATGCTGTACCAGGTGTAATTACTGAAGTATTGTTTGCATAAGGCCACAACATTTTCACCATTAATTTTGTGTATTTCCAGGTTTGCACAAGGCCTACGATTAAGACAAATTGACATGATAACTGATGACATTGCTGCAAGCACAACTACACTGTCAAAGATGGCGAAAAATCTGCGAGATGTCTGTGTTGAGGCAATGGAGAGAAGAAAAAGAAGAAAAGGACAGAGGCTGGGAGGGCAGAACGAGTTTGTGGTTATCGATGAAAGCCACTTCAGACACAAAAGAAAGGTTAATGTAAACACCATACAGCTAAACATTCTATGGGAATTCCCACAACAAGCCCAATACTTTCCAGCCATTCTATTTAAGTGACAGAACTTGCAACTCTAGGCGTTTCAAGGTATGTCAGTGTATTTGTTTTTTTCTTTTGCTTGACTTGGCTTTGATAGTGACTTATTCTTCAATCAGGAGGAGGATTTTTCAGGAGGACTATGTCTTCTTGTATTTACTGAATGCTTTGATTACTATAGGCTTTGCTTTGACCCACAAAGTTATAACAATATGTTAAGGAATCAGAATGAATGAAACAGTTGCAAAACATAAACAATTACATGCTACTTACCATGCCAGCTGTAAGGTTACTCAGTATTCTGTCCGGCATTATAAATGTACAATTATTAGTTTTATACTTTTTTATTAATCACAAATTGTGTGGCATGGTGTTATAACTTTATAATTACCAAACTTTTGATTTCATTGTACCTGTCTTTTAATTACATTTTGTTCTCTGTAACTGTAATGGATTACAGATATACAGTTGAACAACATAAAAAAAACTACAGAAAATTCAAAATTTCCAGACTAGGTCATCATGACAAATTTATTGTCCATGTATAGATTTATCTTTAGGTTTCATCACTGCATGGCTGTAAGGAGATGCAGTAATTGCTACCACAAATAAAAAGTTATTCATCCAGGGGTCACAAATGGTCACAGCAAATTATAAAATATTGTATTGAAATCACCACTTGTAAGCATCTGTGGACGCAGTGGTGGGGGTGAATTCATACTTATTGGGATAGAATAATTTTATAACTCAGGAAAGTTATCAAATTGTCAGCATTCTGTGTTTCAATGGTCAAATACTTACAGTAAATATTAGTTATACATCACCATGTGAATAATTGCCATTTCTAACCAATTGTCGTGTCCAATTTTAATATTTTGACAGTACGGACGTGGAAGAATGGCTGGTGGGTGGAAAAGGAAGAAGTGGGTGTTTGGGATGCTTGGCGTCAAGCACAGAGGACAGAGGACCATGCCTGTTCTCCGCCTGGTGGCAAGACGGACCAAACGAGAACTGGTCCCATTGATTCTCCACCACGTTCGTACTGGATCCACAATATTAAGTGATGAGTGGCGGGCCTACCGTCAGGCTCTGCCGGCATTTGGATACAAGCATTACACAGTTAACCACAGTGTGGCATATGTCAATGCTGAAACGGGCTGCCACACTCAACACATTGAGAGGGCCTGGAGGAGCTACAAGGAGACAATTGGTAGACTCCGAGGGAATCGCACAGAGGATCTGCTCAGAGACCATTTGATTGTGATCGAGTGGAATGAATGGTTGGGTAAAAAACACCACAATGGTCCACTAGGACGCCTGCTCCACGATATTGCTAAGCAATATAAATAGAAATAAATTACGTCAAGTTTCTGGAGCTTGTGATGTTAATCGCTTTGTGTCTTTTATTGTTATTGTGGTCTCTAAAGTACCCCTACCCCAGTATATAGATTATTGTATTTTGTATGCTAATTTTTTGTACTAACTTTGTTTTAGTAATCCTTTTGTTCTTGTCTCCCCGTGTTCATCTGCGGTACATTGTTGCATGACAAATACTTTCTTCACAAATTGGTTAAATTTTCTGATCATACTATATTATCAGTGCACAAATAATCACTGTTTTATGGACCACTAATAAAAGATTTAAGTGTACCAAATAAAGTAATTTGATGCACGATGATACACTTATTTATGATTAACTAATTATTAGAAACCACCCACCAGTTGCAACTTATTAATAGGCATTCCAATAACTCTTTAACAAGGTATTATAGTCATCTGTTGCAACTTTATAATAACCATCCAGACACTGTTTATAGACGGTTTACAGAACAACTAGTAACCCTTAACAAAGTATTAATTATCTATCTAAATAATGTTTATAGATGGTTTATAAAGTATTTATTAACTATTTAACAAGGTATTATAGTCATCTGTTGCAACTTTATAATAACCATCCAGACACTGTTTATAGACGATTTACAGAACAACTAGTAACCCTTAACAAAGTATTAATTATCTATCTAAATAATGTTTATAGACGGTTTATAAAGTATTTATTAACTATTTAACAAGGTATTATAGTCATCTGTTGCAACTTTATAATAACCATCCAGACACTGTTTATAGACGGCTTATAGACCAACTAGTAACCCTTAACAAAGCACTTCTAATAATTAGTAATCATTATTCATTATAATTTAATTGTTTGTTAACAGTAAACTGGCTGTTTCCTAACACTTAAATGCTAATTAATAAACTGTTAATTTACAATTAGTAAACATTATTTATTATAATTTAATGGTTTGTTAACAATAAACTGACTGTTTCCTAACGGTTATATGATAATTAACTAAAGATTAATTAACTATATATTTACCATCTATAAATGATGGTTATTATAAAGTGTTACCGATTCCGCCGCACTCGCGAGGACATTATAACGCCTGCCGTTTCTTTGAAGTGTATACAACCTGTGGCGGTGAGAGTAACCCTGTTCTGAGTCTGAACATATCAGGCGTCTTGGTTTTATAATCTATTAGGAGATACCCGTATGTTGAACTCGTGGCGTCATTAAAAGCCTCCAGGAAATATTTACTATTACCGGGGTACATCTGTCTCCCCAATAGGTTTATTTGATTTTTGTCACGGGGGTTTTTAAATAGTATAATGTAATTAGTATTTAAGCTTATTGTGCGACTGGCTTTCCCTTGAATAAACAGATTCTGTATAAGATAAATACAACTGAGATTCCGGTGGTGTACATATTTTGTAAAAATGTTTTGAACTTCGCCATTGCCGGAGGCGGAGCTCATTAAATCATCAATAATCAGTAAGTTATTTTTATGGATGGGGAGCAATGCATCGTCACAAAATGATTCAGGTATGCCGTTGACAAAATTTATGTCCGCAATTGTAAGTAGCTCGTCATATAAAGGTTGCCAACATGAGTATATATACACAATATTTTCGATCTTGTGTGAAATAACCGTCGACGCATTTTTAATTATGTCTCTTACAAAAAATGTCTTGCCACAATTTGAGGGGCCACTAATAACGGCGCTGAAGGGGTGTTGCAGTCTGCCGTCAAATTCGGTGTGATTTAGATTATTAATAGCCATAAGGGAGGGTGGTGTAGTCATGAAGAGCACGACGCTTGTTGTACACAACCTGTAATTTCTTGACCACTGAGACGTTTTTGAGGTGAAACCGCTTTTTATCCCGTGTGATGGTATCTGTTGATGTAACCAGATGGTTTTCATTAGGATGATTGGCCACAAATGATTTTACCAGCCCTATTAATGACTCATGAGTGACCACTTTGGCATTTTTGGAATTGAGGGTAACCCCTTTGCATTTCACCTGCGTTGTTCCTTGTACTGTTCGATATGCATAGCATTTTGGGCCGCCCGAAACAAACTCGGTTATAAAGTCTTCATCAGGATGACCGCACATCTGGGCAGTATTTAGCTCATCCGTTAAGTCCCCTAGGTAGGGGCCTAAGGGGGGGATCCAATCTCCTGGTTTACTGACGAAAACTACGCTGTCTGTGTCACAATATAGAACACGCCGCTGCAATTTATCCATTATGTCATAAAGCTCTAGTCGTGCATAAGCTGTTGTCATAGCCCCTATGAAGATGTTTACATCTCTCACCATGGAGGCCTTACTGTTAGCTTCACGCCACTGTACTATCGCCACGTCTGGAGAAATGAATGAAAACTGTTGCACATCAAAGCTGTCACTAAACATGACCTGTGTAAATCTGGCAGGGGCTGTCATGAGCTCGGTAGTGGGCAGATTGCCACGCATTGAAAAACGCCCCCAAAGAGAATTCAGCAACAATTTATTTATGCTACGGATAGCCTTGTTGACGACCATCTTATCAGGCTCAAGCCTGATTCCCTCTCTAGCATAGTAATTCTCAATGTACTCCTTTTTCTCATCTTCCGTTTTGACATGGCCTGGATACCCTGATGCTTGTTGCTTCAGTTTAAGGAATGTTTTAACATACTCTTTAAAAAGACTGTCAGATTTTTTTGGAAAGTGCCATACCTCGTCAATCTTGGCTATTTTGTAGCCTTTTTCCACCGCCTTCTGCAGTTCGAATGAGACCCAGGTCCCCGCCAATTGTCTCTCGCTGTCGCTGTGAACGCAAGGTGTCGTCTGATTCTGCTGCTTGGCACAGGTGGCACACAGAGGGAACATGAGTTTATCATGGCAGCGATGGGGAAGCACAGGATGATAGAGTGCTCTGGGGGGGTCTACAGTGCACTTCACTAGACCGAAATATTGTGAAATATCACCAAAATCCTTGTAGATTACCTGTGGATGTCCAATAGGATATTCTCTCTTTGCCTGCACCGTGGGATAGAGACTTGTAAAATCATAATATCTGATAATTTCGTCATCTGTGGCACTGTGGTATAGTTTCAAGGCATTTGTCCGGCCCCCAAATAGGGCATCTCGCGGATTTAGCCGCTCTGTTTTCACATAGGTGGACATGAAAGCCTTGACGTCCAGATTAGCCCCCACCTCCCTACGCCAGTCACACTCCCACATGAGCACAATGTTTAGACCATGTTTTGATTCTAGCGCAGTCAATCTGTCCCTGAATTCACTGTACAGCCGCCCATAGGGTCGTTTCAAAGTAGGATTGATTTCGGCCTGACTGTAGCATTTTACACACCCGTGAAAGTAGCACCCCGCACACTCATAAGCTGTGTGGGTGGCTTCGCAGTACCCATCGATGGAGTACGGGCCGAAGGTTTTTTCACCTGTGTTGAGGGCATGTTGTATGTTAATGCTGTCTCTATGCGCCACATATCCTAGCCATTGCATTGACACGTCAGAATGTGTCTTATTCGGATTTATGTAGGCACCTTCGTAGGTCAGCGCCACACTGTCTGGGGGGATAAAGAGTGTTTTATAAACACCCATGCAACTGGACGCTAGTGTTGTGAACACGAAAGGATCTAGCGTTGTTGAGGCCATGAATGCCTCTCTGTAGATTTTGCATGCCTTAGCCAAAACAGCCACATCATTAGCGCAGTAGCGTGCCAACTCTGTGTTCAGGTTGAAAGTGCGGTCTTTAACAGTTTGATACCACTCCATGAATGTTTCCTTTGAAGCAGCTGTCATCGTGTCAAAGCCGTAATAGGAAGGGGCAGGGTGTGGGCCAACATAGTTTTCATTCTCTTTTGTGTTGAACAAATGAGGAAAGTGCCCTTTTAACACATCAGTGAAGCCCATAGCAGCAGGTGTTTTAGCTAGAGCCATGGGGAGGAAACTAAATGAGTCAATCCACCTTTGGCTGTAATGACGGTCATACATCAAAATAATCTTGGTAGCGCGTTTCAAAGTCATAGTATATGTATTTAGCATCGGCCGGTGTGTTTTTGAGAGGCTGAATGTAGCATTCATGTTCCGAACCTATCGTGTCTTCCCCGCAGTGTACACATTTTAGTGCTTTACAAGCGTGGCCGGTGCTTTTTTTCCATACTTGATAAGTTGTTCCGCATTCATCGCAGTATTTTACCCTATCACATGGGATGAAACGATGTTTTGTATTCATTAGCTTATGTTGAGCTAAACAGTGTTGTGATTTGCAAAAGCGTTTACAGTCCGCACAGCGTATTGAAGTTCCCGGCTTGTGAAAACATGCGGTCTGGCATACATTACAGATCATTGCGCAGGTGTGTGTGAGATAGTTTGTGTATGGGCTGTAACAACCATCACACACATAGCTAGTACCGAAAAATCCTGTTTTGCTTTTTATCATGTAGTAATGATTGTCATGCAGATAAAGCCACGCCGTATGTGCATCCGTCTCGTCATGCGTTTCAAAAAGCTGTGGTTTTTTACTTCCGTCAGTGTGATGAAATATTACAATCTTAATTTTCAAATGTTTCTGAAATCTGTCAATGTCAGAAAATGCCACATGGTGCGAATGCTCAAACCCCAGATCGCTGTATAGGCGCTTTGCATAGTCTATCCTGTCGGTTTGAGACATGAGTTCATTAGCGTAGTATGCAAGACATAAACCAAAACATAGGCCATCCCCCTTATTCATGGGGTCGAATAGTGACTTAAGCTTCCGTTCTATGATTTCGTCATAACACACAGACCCTAGTTTACAACGGACCCCCCCTGACAGGCAGCGGGCCACTGTAACAACAAACTCTAACGCGTCCTCTGTGAACGTCTCGTCATTGCTCTGCAGCGCTTGTGCGATTTGCTCCAGAAAAGAGTCTGCGTTGTAATCATTGCTTGCATGTAACACGGCTTGAATATCGGAGGCTAACGCAGGCCCCCTTAACACAACATTCAACACACTATTCTGATTTGAGGCTTGTAACGCTGTGTCAATTAACCCTGTTAGGGTACTGCGAACTTGTGATGGGACGCTATTTATGTCACTCAAGTCTATATTACGCAGGTCGACGTGCTGCCGGTATTCAGCGGCATTAAAGTTTGGAATTTCTCTGACTTTTATATTATTTGCTGTACTCCCATCCCCTGTCTGCACTGTGGCGCCCTGTTGTAACGATGCATTGCTGGTGGACGGCATACTGTCTGAGTTTAAAAGCCCTCCAGGGGGGTCTGGGCGCTGTGTGATTAGGCCTGCAGGCACTGTGGCGCCCTGTTGTAACGACGCATTGCTGGTGGAAGGCATACTGTCTGAGTTTAAAAGCCCTCCAGGGGGGTCTGGTTGCTGAGGGAGTAGCCCTGCGGGGACTGCGGCAGCCGGTTGTAGCGAAGCAGTGCCGGTGGGGGGCAGCATGGGTGGGTTTAAATGGGGCCGTGAAGGGGTTTGCTCATGTATGCAGCACGGTGGTCCACCGGCTGGCTCTGACGATTGTGCGGAATCATAGAGGCTAGATGGCCGATTGGCTGAATACAACAATGACCCTCTATTTTTATTTTTTTTTTCATATTCTGTCAGCTGTCTGTCACACTTTTTCATAAAATCTTCAAAATCACATATCTGGTCTGGCACATATTCAAGCCCCGCAATTTCATAACACCTCTCAATAATTTGTTCATGTTCAAAGTCATTTTGCGGTTCGTTTTCGAGCAGTGATGATAACGTATCAGCGTCGCTGTCCGATTTTGCTAAATGCTTTGTTTTTTTTTGTTTTTTAAGGGGGGGCACCATTTTTCTGGTTACTCTAATGATACCTGGCTACAGCGTTTGCGTTTTCTGATTCTTCCAGATCGGCCAGGTATTTGAACTGCCGCCAATTTTGTGAGATAAGGGTTTTTAGCACTCTCTCTAATGCTGCATTTTTGTCTAAGACGTATCTGATTAGTTCTTTCACATCAGCACGGAGATTGTCTAATTTAACATTTATGAGATCATTTCTAGAATCGGATGGGTGTTGTGATTGATTAGTATGACCCTGGGAATTTAAATAATCTTCGACGTCTGATAATGTGAGGGCCTCCTGAGTCGGATCTACTGACACACACTGCTCAAGGGGATTGCATATAGACCTCTGATCTATTTGTTGAATGCTGATATCTGATAAACTCACATATGAATCATCCAATGTTATAATACTTGAATTACCAGACGGTCCAGGCTCATCAAATCCTCCGCCATGTGTTGACATCAGTATCTCCTCAGCGTTTTCTTCTGTGTTATGCCCTCTGTCTGTGGCTGTTGTCACTCTGGCATCATCATCATCATTTGCTTTTGAACCCCTGCCTCCCACCTAGGATGTGAAAATGACAGATCAGGATAATCCCACACACACACCTACACATACAAGCCTCTTCTTTAAAGAAGAAGCAGGTGTAATCCCCTCATCCCCACCCCTGCTATAGCCCCCACTACCCCACCCCAGAAAAACAATGACCTATGGCTTACCTCCCCCTCTGTCCGCTCCCCCCCTGGTCCTCCTCCTCCTCCCCTTGTGCTATTATGGGCGATTATCACTGTTGGTCTTTGTAAGGCGTAAACAGCTTGATCCAATTGGGAGAGGGCTGCCAACAAGGGTTGATCCTCTACTGTTGGTCTTTGTAAGGCGTAAACAGCTTGATCCAATTGGGAGAAGTCTGATAACACGGGTCGATCCTCCACTGTTGGTCTTTGTAAGGCCTGCACCGCCTGACGCAGCTGTTCGACGCCTGATAGCGTCACATCTGCAGGGGTTTTCCGCTGCCTGCTAGCATCAACCTTGGATACATATAAGAAAAAAAAAACACTTTTCAACATACTCCCCAACGACACATCCACACCCACACACACACACACACACACACACACACACACACACACCCTTTCCGCTGCCTGCTAACATCAGCCTTAGATACAGATAAGAAAAAACTTTTCAACACACTCCCCAACGACACACTCACACCACACACACACACACACACACACACACACACACACACACACACACACACACACACACACACACATCTCCCCACATCCTACCTCCGTAGCAGTGTTGGACGAGTCTGCATATGGGGGGGCTGACTGGTTCCGCTTCAGGTAGTAGGCAGATAGGTATGATGGTATTGGTGGACAATACCCTGAACTTGTTAAATCTCTGTTCACAGGCTCCTATAGGCAGAAACATACATGAGTTTATATATTATTTATTTATTTATTTTTTAAAACACATGATACATTTGACTCATATTTAAATGCGGTAAACAGTGTTGAATGTTGTTTCCATCTCACCAGAATACCCCTCCTCCCTGGTCTTCTTAACCGGTTTATACGCGGCAGAATGTCCGGGCTAACGTCTAGGAGAAGAGCAAACACATTTGAGTTGACTCCTCCATATCAACAGTCATACATCACATCAAAACACTATATATAGGTATCAATACAGTATATATATATGCATGCGTATATGCTTTAACTCACCTCTTTGAAAAGATACACCCCCCTGCTGCACATGGTATCCCAGGTCTAAATTCTCATCTGTTGAGGCAGACTGCTACTATGTTTTATAATCATAATTTAATGAACGAGTGGTCATTTAAAAAACAGAAAATACATTTTTACTTACCCATCTCAGGTATTTCTTTGTCCTGCAAATCAAATTGAGGAATTAATAACAGGAGAAACGCTTGGGCCTTCAGACTATATCACTTACATACCAGAACACGTGAAATGATCCGGCATGAATTGAAGTTTCCACTTACCCTTGTTACTTAAAGGCTAGAACCTACCCCTTAATCCAGGGGTCATCGTTCTATCTGACACCCATTGGTTCCCTGAGGCCCTTCCCACCCCACACATCACAAATCGACACAAATAGGCGTAACATAGCTATAGCACAGTTATAGCACGGCTTAAAGAACAATACATACCTATTATATCCGGGAAAATGCACACAGACTAATAACCTGATCACATAACCTTATCCATTTAAAATTTAAAATAGACCACTTAGCCTGTTGATGCATGCAAGCTAGCTAATATGCACGAAACATGTTAAACATCCATTTACACACACACACACACACACACACACACACCCACACACACACACCCACACACACATACATACTAGATGGACAACCAGTCCATCCTTAGTATCCTTTATAAAACTTTATCCACTTACCTGCATTTCTCCTTCTTCTTTTATATAAATGTTGCTTGATTTATCTTCACCGTCCATGGCAAAACTGGGTGCACCGCTTCACCCCTGGGATAAAAGCCCCTCCCCATTCCAAAAGACCCTTGGATAGGGAGATTATGCTGTTCTCAAGTTTATCTCCTAAAAAACACCCTTCCTGTGGAGCTTTAGGCCATTTTCAAATCCCCTCCATTTTGACCTACTGACCTTAGGGGGCGGATAATCGGACCCCACCCTGATATGACATATGCACATGTCATAGCTGCGCGCGCACTAGTGCACTTACAGCGGGGGGTATTATGCAACTTTTTGACCCCCCTCCTCCTAGTGCACTTTTTCAGCGGGTGATTATGCTAATTTTTGACCCCCCTCCTCCTAGTGCGCTTTACAGCGGGGGATTATGCAAATTTTTTGACCCCCCTCCTCCTAGTGCGCTTTTCAGCAGGGGGAATATGCAAATTTTTTGACCACACCCTTCCAGGTGCGCTTTTATTACTACTTAGGTGTACACCATTAAATTAACTTAAAACATCAATAGATCATTTATATTCGTATTTTAACAGATATTTTGATAGAACGTTAGCCAATACGTGTCCGAACGTGGACACAGTGACGTCCAACAGACTGAAACGTGAGTCCTTCAAGCTCCAGTACAGGGCAGATACGACACCGGTAGACTACCGGCAAGTAACACCACCGATGCTACCTGCCGCAGACATGGCGCTGAAACGCTCACGGTAGGCAGAGGACGGAGAGGTAGTGGCATTGTTACCTGTTGTCAGCATACTATCAAGTCTACTAGGCAAAAGGTAACGTTGTTGTTGTCACATACACAAAACACAAACATATTCGCTTACAAAAATAAAGCCCAACGTATAGGCTTTATAGCGTTCAACAAAACAGAGACTGTCGACCCACTGGGCATTACTTGAAATTGAGACACAACACCAAGCTAGATACCAAACGGTCCAACCGAGGGAAAGGGCTTGCAACCAAATACGTTGGAAGCACTCTTATGACAAACTCCCCAAGCTAGCACTCCGACCATAGACTGTAAACCAAGACTCCGAGATATCATAGATCGATAATAATACGTTTACTAGCCGCTAACTAAACCACAGAATCCAACGTCCCTCTCACCCTGAAGCTAGCGGATGTTCACCGTCTCAGAGCAGATTGTTGATGCAGAAACAGCTGCTAGTTCCATAGTAAAAATCCGCCAACTCTGCACCTGCCTAAAGTAAAGTAAACGGCAAAACTCGTGAATCCTCCGTGCATCTGTGGTAAAACTGGGGTAACTCCTTCGTACACATGACAAGCGATCCCATTGGATTAATTTGTCCAATTACATTTCCCATTTATCTGCCTCTATTTTATTAAACGAACAGGACCTTAACCATGTTGTTCTATTTTCTCACAGGCTCAAATTCGTAACCCGTGCCATTAAAATTACTCATTTTTGTGTTTATATAATGTGCTGCAGCGGGTCCTACCATGCCAGTGATGTCATCGATATTGTCAGCGTTCTAATACTAACAAACGCAAATTTTTGTGTTGCTTAAAAAAAAGCTATATTGATTTTTTTAGTTAAAATTTTTAGTGTAATTTATTTGTAATTATCATAACCAACAAGTTATCAACTTTTATTTTTTCAGTTCAGTTCATCTTTAAAAAGCCATAGTATAGAATGTTTAAAAAAAATCAGTATATTATGTTAAAAAAGTCATCATCTGGAAGTCGAAAAAAGTCAAAAAATCATAGTATAGTATGTAGAAAAAAGTCAAAAAAAGTAATTGTATGTTGATAAAGATTGTAAAAGTCATGTATAGTATGTCTAAAAAATCATAAAAAAGTCATAATACAGTACATTGTGTTAAAAATTTGTCATAGTAGGCCTATAGTACGTTGAAAAATATCATGAAAAGTCATAGTATAATATGTTGAAAAAAGTCAAAGTATAGTATGATGAAAAAATCATGAGTCAAAAAGTCATACTTTAGTACGTTGAGAAATCATAAAGGTTACAGTCAACATACACATAGTATAGTGTGTCGAAAAAATCATCGTATAGTATGAAAAAAGTCATAGTATAGTTTGTTGAATAAAATAATAATAAAGTCATGATATACAGCAGTATGTCAAAAAGTCATAGTATAGTATGTTAAAAAGTCATAGTATAGTATGTTAAAAAGTCATAGAATAGAATGCTGAAAAAAGTTATAAAAAAGTCATAGTATAGTACGTTAAAAAGGTCATCGTATGTTGAATAAAAATCATAAAAATGCATACTAAAGTATGTCAAACATACAACTTTTTGACATTCTATCCTATGACTTTTTTCAACACACTATTATGACTTTTTTGTATTTTCGACATACTACACTATAACTTGGATCTGACTTGTACTATGACTTTTTTAAAGATTTTTTAGACATACTAAACTATGACTTTTTTATGATTTTTTTAGACATACTACACTATGATTTTTTCAACATACTATATTTTGAATATTTATAGTATTTTTTTGACATACTATACTATACATTGTTTATGGCTTTTTCAACATCCTATACTGTGGTTTATGACTTTTTTTCCACATACTATACCATGACCTTTTGCAGCATGCATGTCATGACTCTTGGGTCTGTTGGTTTTCTATGACTCTACAACAGTAGAAATATCACTTCTACCAAAAAATATGATTTCTAAGGTTAGTGATGTTGGACTGCTATTATTTTGAACACAAATTTATATACACTTTTCTGCAAACTGACAGCTGTGCACGTTATTTTTGAAAACAGAGAGGTTGAAATGTCTGTTTATGAAAATAGCCAGCCACATGTAAACGTAGTCTAAAATGCGATATTAAATGTATGTAAAGGGTCTTAAACCTAACTTCAGGAATCCTACGTATACCTTGCAATGCAGGCAGAACAAACACACTTATATATATATACCTATAATGTAAAAAATAACAGACAGGGAATACGTTTTTATTTATTTGTATAAATTATATATTTTTTATTAATGCATAATTTAATGACAAGTGCTGTGCAAACACAATCACATGCATAGCAAAGACAAATATAACTAGAAAATGCAATTCCTGCAGAAAATGCGTGGGAATACTGAATAGCTGAATTGCTAAAGGTAACCTGGTTTAATAGCTTAAATCAGTAAAAGTTGTAGAAAAAATTGAAACGCTTAGCTAAACTGGGCAAATAGCTTAAATCAGTAAAATTTGTAGAAAATATTGAAATGCTAAAGCTAAACTGGAGAAAAAGCTTAAATCAGTAAGAAGAAGCTTAACCCTTGTATTGTTCTTAGTGTCACAGGGACATGTGTAGCTTATGTGACCTTTTGTACTAGCCTGCCGTTCTGCTTCGGGGTCCCGAGACACCGCTTTCATTCCATGTCAATTGCCATCGGCCTCATCCTTTGGGTCTCAGAGACCCCCTGTTTTATTTTTCATGCCAATACACGTCAGGCCGGCCTCATCCTTTGTGGTCCAGGGGACCCATCCTTGTTCAATGTCATCTTTCTACTACCCTTGACGCTACCCTTGGTCTGCTGTGTGTGTGTGTGTGTGTGTCTATGTGTGTGTGTCTATGTGTGGGTGTGTGCGTGTGTGTGTGTCTATGTGTGTGTGGCTGTGTGTCTATGTGTGTGTGTCTGCTGTGTGTGTGTGTGTGTGTGTGTTTATTCCAAACAGAGTCAAGGTTTGTTCGGGGCCTCTTGGCCCACGTGGACCAAGAGGCTACGGGCAAACACAGTCGGCACAGTAGTAGGCCCGCGTGCAACTCCCGCAGATGTATCTCTTGCAGCCACCGCACACAATGTGTGATTTGCGGTCCTTTCTCTCTGGACAGAGCTGACAACGCTTCCTTTTGCTCTGCACCCTCGGTGTATCCGGTTCAGAATCCCCGTCCTTCTGTAGGCCCCTTGTGACTGTGCCACCGCCGCCACCACCGTCGCCACACCTCCCTCCGTGCGAGGCAGACGCCGGCGTCTCTTGATGAGCGGATTCACAAGCGCCCTTCCCAACTGCTCGAGGTACGCCCTCCTCTTGTTGAGCTTGCCGCGCATCCACTCGGGCCTGAGCTCTCGCCACAGCACAAAGGCGTTGTAGGCGGACACGTCGAGGATGTTGTGGAACAGGGCGAGGGGCCAGCGTGCCGTCTTCCTGTGGCAGCTGTACGTGCCCACAAGCTTATCCAGGTTGTCCACGCCGCCCTTGGTGTGGTTGTAGTGGAGGATGATGTCGGGTTTGGCTTGCCTGCCGGCGCCGATACGCACATCCCCCGTGTGCAACGTGCTCAGCAGCACCACGTTCCTGTGCCTCTTGGGCACGTAGGACACCAGAGTGGCGACGGGCGTGAAGGCAAACTTGGACGAGAAAACCGCACGGCCCTTTGTGGCGAGCAACGCCGGCGGCAGCTCGGGCTTGTTTTTGCGCATTGTGCCCACCACGGTGAGGCGCCGCTCGACGAGCAGCCGCTGGGCCAGCGCGTAGGAGGTGAAAAAGTTGTCGCACGTCACGTTACGCGGGCCCCTCAGGCCCTCGGTCACGTCCAGCACCACGCGGGCGCCCAGATTCCTCTCGGGCGTGCCGCTGACAGACTTGCCCGTGTAGAATTGCATGTGCCACGCGTTGCTGGAGCCGGCGTCGCAGGCCACCCACGACTTGAGTCCGTACTGGGCGGGCTTGCTGGGCATGTACTGGCGGAAGGCGCATCGACCTTGTGGAAGTATGGTGTCCAAACAAGATGATGGAACATGATGGAACGAGATGGAGTCTTTGAATATGTATGTAACACACACACACACACACAAAGACAATTGTACGGCAATGGTACAAAAAACAACAACAACAACAACAAAGTAACAAATACAACACCTCGAAAGGGCACCAGCTGTTCGTCCACCGTCACGTCGGGGCCCGGTTTGTAGAGGCGAGGCAGCTGCCGCGTCCACTCGTCCCACACCTCTCGTACGGCCGCCAGTTTGTCTGAGGCTCGTCGGGCAGCTCTCGACTCGGGGTCGTCGAATCGCAACAGCAGCAGCAGCAGCAGCAGTAGCAGCAGCAGCAGCCGCAGCGTGTGTCGTGTCCACTTCTTGGTCGGGTTTGTCCTTTTCGGTGGCGTGGCGATGAGGTCTAGGGCACCTGGGATGACATGTTTTCGAGGACCATTTGATTTTGCCATCTTTTGACACAAACGTTTCCTCATCCTGCTTGTCCTCATCTTGCCCCTCGTCTTCACTACCCTCTTCTTCTTCTTCTTCATCTTCTTCGTCTTCTTCTGCATCTACTTCTTCTACTTCTTCTTCTTCGTCTTCTTCTACATCTACTTCTTCGTCTTCGTATTCTTCTTCTTCTTCGGCCCTTACATGTCCACCCTCTTCTTCGTCTTCTTCTTCTTCTTCTTCATTTACTTGTTCTCCTCCTTCGTCTTGGCCTTGGTCATCGTCTTTGTTGTCGTCGTAGCAGCAGTAGTCTTTTTCTCTGCTGTGGTTGTGCATGTGTTGGTCCTCTTGTGACGCACACCCGCCGCCATCACAGTCACGGTGGTGGTCAGCGTCGTCGTGTTTGTGTTCCTGGCGGGCCTCTTGTACTTTTTCTCCCTGTTGTACCTTGGCCGCAGCAGTGCAATGCCCCTTGCCCCGCAGGGACCCGAAGGACAAGCCTTTGTTTGTTTTTTTACTACAACTACAAGCCACTGGCCAGGATCCCAGGGACTCAAAGGTGGGACAATGCGAGGCTAGCAGAACTATTACGATCGATTGAATGTACCACGGGTGCCAGGGACCTAAAGGACAATGCCATGGGTCCCTGGGACCCGAAAGGACAATTCTACTGGTCCCAGGGACCCAAAGGACAACGTCAAGGGTCCTGGGGACCCGAAGGACAATGCTTTGGGTCCCAGGGACCCAAAGGACAATGACAAGGGTCTCTGGGACAATGCCATGGGTCCCAGGGACCCGAAGGACAATGTCAAGGGTCTCTGGGACCCGAAGGACAATGCCAAGGTTCTCTGGGACCCGAAGGACAATGCCATGGGTCCCAGGAACCTGACAATACAATGCCATGGGTCTCTGGGACCCGAAGGACAATGCCAAGGTTCTCTGGGACCCGAAGGACAATGCCATGTGTCCCTGGGACCCGAAAATACAATGCCAAGGGTCTCTGGGACTTGAAGGACAATGCCATGGGTCCCTGGGACCCGATAATACAATGCCATGGGTCCCAGGGACCCGAAGGACAATGCCATGGGTCCAAGGGACCCGACAATACAATGCCATGGGTCCCAGGGACCCGAAGGACAATGTTAAGGGTCTCTGGGACCCGAAGGACAATGCCATGGGTCCCAGGGACCCGAAAATACAATGCCATGGGTCCCAGGGACCCGAAGGACAATGTCAAGGGTCTCTGGGACCCAAAGGACAATGCCATGGGTCCCAGGGACCCGAAAATACAATGCCATGGGTCCCAGGGACCCGAAGGACAATGTCAAGGGTCTCTGGGACCCGAAGGACAACACTATGGGTAAAACTGCACGGGTCCCCGTGACCCAAAGGACAACACAAGGGTTAAGGCTGTCAATGGCATATTTTACTCTTTTTCAGGCTACTCTAAAAAGGAATCCTGAAGTTAGGCTAGCTTTATTCCAATTTTTTCGATTTTTACACTGGGATGGAACTGCTAATCTTGCGATCGACAGCCAATCTTCCCAAATACAGCCACCTGATACTATGGAGACGTCACGGATTCCCACTCTTTAAAATACCACCACCCAACGTGGGGCTCAAACCCACGACCATGAGATTAAGAGTCTCATGCTCTACCGACTGAGGCACTTCTTAATGTTATGCCAGCTTCATTCCAAGTCTGGGGGAGACATCACCTATCCAGTGTGTCTCTCAGTTAATATCAGAGCATTCTGATGTACGATTTTAAAATTAAGGGCTTAAAAGTGAAGCTATATTGAGGCCACTCTAAAATGGATTCCTACTGGTAAGCCAGGTTCATTCCAACTCTGGGTTAGACAATACACATCTCTTTGGTCACTCACGTAATTTAGGACCATTCTGATGTAGGAATTTAAAATTACAGCCTTGAATGTCTAATTAATGGTATATTTGACATCTTTTTAAGGCTGTTAATGGCATATTTTACTCTTTTTCAGGCTACTCTAAAAAATAATCCTGATCTTCCCCAACCTGATACAATGGAGAACGTTAGGTTTAATTTCTAGAATGTTAAGCTGTCGATCTAGAATGTTAGGTCAAAGTTTCATGTTAACCTTCAGTCCTGTAATGTTAAGTCTCAGTTCTGGAACAATAGGTTGAAGTTGCAGAATTTTAAGAGTTGCGGTCCTAAAATGTTAATTACAGTCTTAAAATGTTAATTACAGTTCAAAAATTTTATGTTGTAGTTCTAGATTGTTAGGTTTGAGTTTTAGAACAATAATCTGCAGTTCTAGAATGTTAGGTTTAAGTTCAAGAATGCAGTTCTGGAATGTTAAGTTGCAGTTCTAGATCAATAGGTTGAAGTTTTAGAATTTGAACATGCATTGTCACCAGACTTTAGTATGATCTGAAGACCAGCAGGTCACCACAGGCCATGATCGTAGAATGCAGGCACATTTTAGTCTGGTAATTTACAGGGATTTTTCGGCATTTTTTTGACATTATTATTTCGGGTCCCCAGGACCCATGGCATTGTCCTTCGGGTCCCTGGGACCCATAACATTGTCCTTTGGGTCCCAGAGACCCTTGACATTGTCTTTTCGGGTCCCCAGGACCCATGGCATTGTCCTTTCGGGGTCCCAGGGACCCAAAGCATTGTCCTTTCGGGTCACCAGGACCCTTGACATTGTCCTACGGGTCCCAGGGACCCTTGACATTATCCTTTCGGGTCCCCGGGACCCATGGCATTGTCCTTTCGGGTTATAGTTCTGCTAGCCTCGCATTATCCCACCTTTGAGTCCCTGGGATCTTGGCCAGTGGCTTGTAGTTGTAGTAAAAACAGGAAAGGCAAAGGCGAGTGGAAAGGGAGGTTAAAAAAACAAACAAACAAAGGCTTGATATTGGTCTACTTATTATTTTTATTACACACACACACACACATACAACACACACAGTATACACTGTAGACACATTTGTCTTCTTGTTGTTGTCATTTTCTTTTTTACGTCATCTTGTTTCGGACATGTGCACTTTTTGCACGTGGCTCGGCACAGATGGGGGGTGTGGTGGGGGGGCAACGGCAGCATGGCCCGTCGTTTGACTCTGGAGTTGAAGCTGCATCGGATTCTCGTGAGTGGCACCGCTGCCCGCAATGCCCCCGCTGAGGCCAAGGTACAAAAAGGAGAAAAAGTACAAGAGGCCTGCCAGGAACACGAACACGACGACGCTGACCACCACCGTGACTGTGACAGCGGCGGGTGTGCGTCACAAGAGGACCAACACATGCACGACCACAGCAGAGAAAAAGACTACTGCTGCTACGATGACAACGACGACAACAAAGACGATGACCAAGGCCAAGACGAAGTAGGAGAACAAGTAAATGAAGAAGAAGGGATGAAGAAGAAGACGGAGAAGAGGGTGGACATATAAGGGCCGAAGAAGAAAAATATTAAGACCAAGAAGTAGATGTAGAAGAAGACGAAGAAGAAGAAGTAGATGCAGAAGAAGAAGAAGAAGAAGAGGGTAGTGAAGACGAGGGGCAAGAGGAGGACGAGCAGGATGCGGAAACGTTTGTGTCAAAAGATGGCAAAATCAAATGGTCCTCGAAAACATGTCATCCCAGGTGCCCTAGACCTCATCGCCACGCCACCGAAAAGGACAAACCCGACCAAGAAGAGGACACGACACACGCTGTGGCTGCTGCTGCTGCTGCTGATGCTGCGCTGCTACTACTACAGAGCCCGGGACCCACAGACTATGCCGCGGAACACGTCCACAACATAGTCTCTGCGTTTGGACTGTTTGTCACGCGGCAAATTGAAGACATGGTTGTGGCCGCCACAAACCTTGAGGGTCAAAGGAGATGTGCCACAGCCGACAAGTGGAAAGCGATGGACGTCACGGACCTGCGAGCCTACCTCGGGCTGCTGCTCCTCGCAGGCGTGTACCGGTCCCGCAACGAGGCCTTGGAGAGCCTGTGGCACGAGGAGAGCGGCAGGGCCATTTTCCGCGCCACGATGCCAATCAAGCAGTTCCACACGTACTCTAGACTGTTGCGATTTGACGACCGCGAGTTGAGAGCTGCCCGCCGAGCCTCGGACAAACTGGCGGCCGTACGAAAGGTGTGGGACGAGTGGACGCGGCAGCTGCCTTGCCTCTACAACCCGGGCGCCGACGTGACGGTGGACGAGCAGCTGGTGCCCTTTCGAGATGTTGTATTTGTTACTTTGTTGTTGTTTTGTTTGTACCAATGTCGTACAATTGTCTTTGTGTGTGTGTTAAATTTTTTTCCTCCATCTCGTTCCATCTTCTTGTTTGGACACGCTACTTCCACAAGGTCGATGCGCCTTCTGCCAGTACATGCCCAGCAAGCCCGCCCGGTACGGACTCAAGTTGTGGGTGGCCTGCGACGCCGGCTCCAGCTACGCGTGGCACATGCAGCTCTACACGGGCAAGTCCATGAGCGGCATGCCCGAGAGGAATCTGGGCGCCCGCGTGGTGCTGGATGTGACAGAGGGTCTGAGGGGCCCGCGTAACGTGACGTGCGACAACTTTTTCACCTCCTACGCGCTGGCCCAGCAGCCGCTCGTTGAGCGGCGCCTCACCGTGATGGGCACGATGCGCAAAAACAAGCC
>CM057251.1:25719169-25729169 GCA_029931835.1 Etheostoma nigrum
GACTCTGTCTCGTGGTTACCATGGTTACCTTGTTTCCAGCCGTCCTAGCGTGGTGTAGAAAGCTGCAGCTCATTAATATTCAACCAGCTGAGCTGCTGGACTCTGATTGGCTGACAGTAACGCATTATTAATTACATTTTGGTAATATTAAAGAATAGAAAGCCTTTATACACAAGGGCAGTACCTGTGCAACGAGATTCCAGCAACGCCTTCACATTTATAAAATAAAACAAATATAATATATAAAAATATAAAATATAAAGTATTATTTACTGGAGTTATTACACTGTGTTGAAGCAAGCTGTCCCGTCTCTGTCCCCGTGGTCAGAGCCAGAGACAACATAGTGTCCCAACAGGGGACGGTTCACAGTGTGTGAATCTGTGTGTGTCTATGTGCGTTTGTGTGGGTCTGTATGTGTGTGTGTGTGTGTGTGTGTGTGTGTGTGTGTGGGTCTGTGTGTGTGTGTGGGTCTGTGTGTGTGTGTGTGTGTGTGTGTGTGTGGGTCTGTGTGTGTGTGTGTGGGTCTGTGTGTGTGTATGTGTGTGTGTGTGTTAAAGTTGTACAGTCTGACAGAGAGAAGAAGAACAGAGACGTCCATTAGGGAGAGTCCCTCTCTGATTATTTATTAATGAGAGGCAGAAACACAACCACATCTCTCACAGCACACGCAACAATATGGCAACAATAAGGCCACAATATGGCAACAATATGGCAACAATATGGCAACAATATGGCAACAATAAGGCCACAATAAGGCAACAATAAGGCCACAATAAGGCCACAATATGGCAACAATATGGCAACAATATGGCAACAATATGGCAACAATAAGGCCACAATATGGCAACAATATGGCAACAATATGGCAACAATAAGGCCACAATAAGGTAACAATAAGGCCACAATAAGGCCACAATAAGGCCACAATAAGGCCACAATATGGCAACAATATGGCAACAATATGGCAACAATAAGGCAACAATAAGGCCACAATAAGGCCACAATATGGCAACAATAAGGCCACAATAAGGCAACAATATGGCAACAATAAGGCCACAATAAGGCCACAATATGGCAACAATATGGCAACAATAAGGCAACAATATGGCAACTATAAGGCAACAATATGGCAACTATAAGGCAACAATATGGCAACTATATGGCAACTATAAGGCAACTTTAAGGCAACAATATGGCAACAATGTGGCAACAATATGGCAACTATATGGCAACTATACGGCAACAATATGGCAACTATAAGGTAACAATATGGCAACAATGTGGCAACAATATGGCAACTATACGGCAACAATATGGCAACTATAAGGCAACAATATGGCAACTATAAGGCAACTATAAGGCAACAATAAGGCAACAATATGGCAACAATGTGGCAACAATATGGCAACTATATGGCAACAATAAGGCAACAATAAGGCAACTATAAGGCAACAATAAGGCAACAATATGGCAACAATGTGGCAATAATATGGCAACTATAAGGAAACTATATGGCAACAATATGGCAACAATAAGGCAACAATATGGCAACAAAATGGCAACTATAAGGCAACAAAATGGCAACTATAAGGCAACAATATGGCAACTATAAGGCAACTATAAGGAAACTATATGGCAACAATAAGGCAACAATATGGCAACAAAATGGCAACTATAAGGCAACAAAATGGCAACTATAAGGCAACTTTAAGGCAACAATAAGGCAACAATGTGGCAACAATGTGGCAACTATATGGCAACTATATGGCAACTATAAGGCAACAATAAGGCAACAATGTGGCAACAATATGGCAACTATATGGCAACTATACGGCAACAATATGGCAACTATAAGGCAACAAAATGGCAACTATAAGGCAACAAAATGGCAACTATAAGGCAACAATATGGCAACTATAAGGCAACTATAAGGCAACAATATGGCAACTATAAGGCAACTATAAGGCAACTTTAAGGCAACTATAAGGCAACTATAAGGCAACAATAAGGCAACAATGTGGCAACAATATGGCAACTATATGGCAACTATAAGGCAACAATAAGGCAACAATGTGGCAACAATAAGGCAACAATATGGCAACAATATGGCAACTATACGGCAACAATATGGCAACAATATGGCAACTATAAGGCAACTATAAGGCAACAATAAGGCAACAATATGGCAACAATATGGCAACAATGTGGCAACAATATGGCAACTATATGGCAACTATAAGGTAACAATATGGCAACAATATGGCAACTATATGGCAACTATAAGGCAACAATAAGGCAACAATATGGCAACTATATGGCAACTATACGGCAACAATATGGCAACTATAAGGCAACAATATGGCAACTATAAGGCAACTATAAGGCAACAATAAGGCAACAATATGGCAACAATGTGGCAACAATATGGCAACTATAAGGTAACAATATGGCAACAATATGGCAACTATATGGCAACAATAAGGCAACTATAAGGCAACAATATGGCAACTATAAGGCAACTATAAGGCAACAATAAGGCAACAATATGGCAACAATGTGGCAACAATATGGCAACTATATGGCAACTATAAGGAAACAATATGGCAACTATATGGCAACAATATGGCAACAATAAGGCAACTATAAGGAAACTATATGGCAACAATAAGGCAACAATATGGCAACAAAATGGCAACTATAAGGCAACAAAATGGCAACTATAAGGCAACTATAAGGCAACAATAAGGCAACAATATGGCAACAATGTGGCAACAATATGGCAACTATATGGCAACTATAAGGCAACAATATGGCAACAATATGGCAACTATATGGCAACTATAAGGCAACAATAAGGCAACAATGTGGCAACAATAAGGCAACAATATGGCAACTATACGGCAACAATATGGCAACTATAAGGCAACAATATGGCAACTATAAGGCAACTATAAGGCAACAATAAGGCAACAATATGGCAACAATGTGGCAACAATATGGCAACTATATGGCAACTATAAGGTAACAATATGGCAACAATATGGCAACTATATGGCAACTATAAGGCAACAATAAGGCAACAATGTGGCAACAATAAGGCAACAATATGGCAACTATATGGCAACTATACGGCAACAATATGGCAACTATAAGGCAACAATATGGCAACTATAAGGCAACTATAAGGCAACAATAAGGCAACAATATGGCAACAATGTGGCAACAATATGGCAACTATATGGCAACTATAAGGTAACAATATGGCAACAATATGGCAACTATATGGCAACAATAAGGCAACTATAAGGCAACAATATGGCAACTATAAGGCAACTATAAGGCAACAATAAGGCAACAATATGGCAACAATGTGGCAACAATATGGCAACTATATGGCAACTATAAGGAAACAATATGGCAACTATATGGCAACAATATGGCAACAATAAGGCAACTATAAGGAAACTATATGGCAACAATAAGGCAACAATATGGCAACAAAATGGCAACTATAAGGCAACAAAATGGCAACTATAAGGCAACTATAAGGCAACAATAAGGCAACAATATGGCAACAATGTGGCAACAATATGGCAACTATATGGCAACAATAAGGCAACTATAAGGCAACAATATGGCAACAATAAGGCAACTATAAGGCAACAATAAGGCAACAATATGGCAACAATGTGGCAATAATATGGCAACTATAAGGAAACTATATGGCAACAATATGGCAACAATAAGGCAACAATATGGCAACAAAATGGCAACTATAAGGCAACAAAATGGCAACTATAAGGCAACAATATGGCAACTATAAGGCAACTATAAGGCAACAATATGGCAACTATAAGGCAACTATAAGGCAACAATAAGGCAACAATATGGCAACAATGTGGCAACTATATGGCAACTATACGGCAACAATATGGCAACTATAAGGCAACAATATGGCAACTATAAGGCAACTATAAGGCAACAATAAGGCAACAATATGGCAACAATGTGGCAACAATATGGCAACTATATGGCAACTATAAGGTAACAATATGGCAACAATATGGCAACTATATGGCAACAATAAGGCAACTATAAGGCAACAATATGGCAACTATAAGGCAACTATAAGGCAACAATATGGCAACAATGTGGCAACAATATGGCAACTATATGGCAACTATAAGGTAACAATATGGCAACAATATGGCAACTATATGGCAACAATAAGGCAACTATAAGGCAACAATATGGCAACTATAAGGCAACTATAAGGCAACAATAAGGCAACAATATGGCAACAATGTGGCAACAATATGGCAACTATATGGCAACTATAAAGAAACAATATGGCAACTATATGGCAACAATATGGCAAAAATACGGCTGGATGTCGTAGTTAAATATGACCCCCCCCCCCCCAGCAACAAACACGAATAAAAACGTTAACTGCCAGAAATGTTGAAACGGTAAAATGAAAAACAACGTTACGATAACTCAGCGTCTCATTCTGGTTCTTTCTCTCTCTTTGTTTGTTGTTTTCCTTTTCTCCCCATTACTGTTTATTTATCTCTCTCTCTATTTCTCCCCCCCCCTCTCTGTCTCTCTCTCTCCCCCCTCTCTGTCTCCCTCCCCCCTCTCTCCCCCGTCCTCCTCCCTCCCCCCAGATCTCTCCATCACACCTCTACTCTGTGCTCTAGCTCTGACCCCCCCCCCACCGTCTGTTCTTCCTGTCTTTTCTCCGTCTTATTTCCAGAAGTCACCCTCCATCAAAGCTGCTCCGTTTCCACGGTAACAGAAGACCGTGAAGACAGGAAATCTGCTTCAGCAGCATCAAACTGACACACACACACACACAGAGACAGACACACACACAGATACAGACACACACACACACTGCACTGTGCATATAAGATTACAGCTGTCGGCACCACTGCGTTAGCATGCTATGGTTAGCATGCTAAGGTTAGCATGCTAAGGTTAGAGGCGAGCTGCACCAATCACATCGGAGTATCTGATGTGGGCGGGGCCAGAGGCGAGCTGCACCAATTACATCGGAGTATCTGATGTGGGCGGGGCCAGAGGCGAGCTGCACCAATCACATCGCTGTCTATATTTAACGTCTGGCTGATTGATCCCTGATGTTATTAATTATGTAACTTATATAAACAATATGTTGATGATGTATTGTGTTGTTTCATGTCTGCAACTCGGTTAATTGTGTAATTGTCTTGGACACTCTAGTAAAAGAGATTCATTCACCCTGTAAGTGTGTGTGTGTCTGTGTGTGTGTGTGTGTGTCTGTATGTGTCTGTGTGTGTCTGTGTGTGTGTGTGTGTGTGTGTGTGTGTGTCTGTGTGTGTCTGTGTGTGTCTGTGTGCTGTGTGTGCTGTGTGTGTGTGTGTGTGTGTGTGTGTGTCTGTGTGTGTCGTGTGTGTCTGTGTGTGTGTCTGTGTGTGTGTGTCTGTGTGTGTGTGTGTGAGAACAGAATGATTCATGAATATCTTACATTAAATACTTTGTCACGCCTGCTGTCATCAACGCTGAGTATCCATGACGACGGAAAAAACATCCCATAAATACACAGCAATAAAAGCTCCCAGCATGCATCACACCCAGAGCACGGGCCTCTCATGCTGCAGAGATGCTAAGCTAATTAGCTTTGGTCTGATCTAATCTGACCCGAGGTAATGCTCAATATAAACTATTATATAATAATAATTAGCACCATCGATTTTCCATGATGCTGTGGTGGACCGGGGGGGCAGACGGGAGGGGGGAGGACGGGGGGCAGACGGGAGGGGGAGGAGGACGGGGGGCAGATGGGAGGGGGGGGGGGCAGACGGGGGGGGGGGAGGTTATAGTGTAATAAACAAAGGCATTAGAAAAGCAAAAAGATAAAGATTTGAAAAAGCATCGCAAATGCTACAAAAGAAACTACACTGGGGGGGGGGGGAGGGGGAGATCCGGGGGGGGGGATCCAGGATGGGGGGGGGAATCCAGGATGTGGGGGGGGGGGATCCAGGATGGGGGGGGGGAATCCAGGATGGGAGGGGGGGAGATCCAGGATGGGGGGGGGGAATCCAGGATGGGGGGGGGATCCAGAATGAGGGGGGGGATATAGGATGTGGGGGGGATCCAGGATGTGGGGGGGGGGATCCAGGATGTGGGGGGGGATCCAGGATGTGGGGGGATCCAGGATGTGGGGGGGATCCAGGATGTGGGGGGATCCAGGATGTGGGGGGGGGATCCAGGATGGGGGGGGAATCCAGGATGTGGGGGGGGGATCCAGGATGTGGGGGGAATCCAGGATGTGGGGGGGGGGATCCAGGATGGGGGGGGGGAATCCAGGATGGGGGGGGGGAATCCAGGATGGGAGGGGGGAGATCCAGGATGTGGGGGGATCCAGGATGTGGGGGGGGGATCCAGGATGGGGGGGGAATCCAGGATGGGAGGGGGGAGATCCAGGATGTGGGGGGGGATCCAGGATGTGGGGGGGGGATCCAGGATGTGGGGGGGGGATCCAGGATGGGGGGGGGAATCCAGGATGTGGGGGGGAGATCCAGGATGTGGGGGGGATCCAGGATGGGGGGGGGGATCCAGGATGGGGGGGGGGATCCAGGATGAGGGGGGGGGATATAGGATGGGAGGGGGGGATCCAGGATGGGGGGGGGGATCCAGGATGGGGGGGGGATCCAGAATGAGGGGGGGGATATAGGATGGGAGGGGGGGATCCAGGATGAGGGGGGGGATATAGGATGGGAGGGGGGGATCCAGGATGGGGGGGGGATCCAGGATGGGGGGGGGATCCAGGATGAGGGGGGGGGATATAGGATGGGGGGGGGGATCCAGCTGGCTTGATCATCAGAAGAATAAATCAGAAACGGACGCTGAGAGATGGAGAGGAGAATAAAAACTATAAAAATAAAAAGAGGAACTGAACTGTAACAACGCTAATAATAATAATAGGTTTATTTGTTCTAGTTAGCATCTCGTTAGCATCCCGTTAGCATCTTGTTAGCATCCCATTAGCATCTCGGAGGCTACTTCGTTATATGTGTTCTCTCCTCCCATTGGGCCATGGCAGCTGGTTTTGATGCCGTTTCCGTGCCGTGTGCAACAGGAAGTAGGTCAGCGCTGGGGAGCACCCCCCCAACCCCCCTGCTCGGGTACCCAGCAAGCAGCACGCCGCCGCCACACGGACGCATGAAGAAGAAAGACAAGGCCACGCCCACAGCGTTACCATGACGATGTCATACGCCAGAGTAATAATCTGGGGGGGGGGGGGAGGACCTGGTCTACACGTAACCCCTGGTTTCTATTCCACATCATGATGACACACACACACACACACACACACATACACACACACACATACACACACACCCCAACGGACCAATAGAACATCAGCCGCCAGCCTGAACCAACGCAGCCCAAGTGCATTCTGGGTAATACAGCGTGTCTTACCCCTGTCTGTCTCCGTCCACCAGGATCCGAACCAGGATGCCGGTCACAGCCACCAGGATGGGGTAGTGGTCCACACTCTCCAGACCTGCAACACACAAACACACACACACATATATCACACCTGGGTACACACACACACACACATATATCACACCTGGGTACACACAAACACACACACACACATATCACACCTGGGTCTACCCATACACACACACACACACACACACACACACACACACATATCACACCTGGGTACACACACACACATATCACACCTGGGTACGCACACACACACACACACACACACACACACATATATCACACCCGGGTACACACACACACACACACATATATCACACCTGGGTACACACACACACACACACATATCACACCTGGGTACACACACAGACACACTCGTGGGTGTACTTTATGTGTATGTGTGTGCGTGTGTATGTGTGTGTGTGTGTGCGTGTGTATGTGTGTGTGTGTGTACCTGGTAGTCTGAGGTTGACGACCCGATCAAACAGGTTCTTCTCTGCCGTCACTCTGTTCAACACCTGGTTCAACAGCTGCAGAGGAACACACACACACACACAGAAACACACACACACACACACACACACAGATAGAGAGTCAGCGTCTACAGCTGTTAGCCGTTAGCTTAGCATCCCCAGAGAGTGTGTGTGGTGCAGGTGTGGCGTACCTGGGCGAGGCGTCGGAGGAGCAGCTCTGCAGACGGACGGGTCCAGTCCAGGAAGATCTCAGGGACCAGGGTCACCGTCATCTCCAGGACCCGCAGCAGGCTCACGGACAGGTCGAAGCAGGTGGCACACACCTGGACACACACGGAGAGACACACACACACACAAGGAGAGACACACACACACACACAGAGACACACACACACACAGAGACACAAGGAGAGACACACACACACACACACAGAGACACAAGGAGAGACACACACACAGAGACACAAGGAGAGACACACACACACACACACACAGAGACACAAGGAGAGACACACACAAACACAAGTAGAGACACACACACACACACACACACACACACACACAAGGAGAGACACACACACACACAGAGACACACAAACACACACACGCACACAGAGACATACACAAACACACACAGAGACACACACACAGACACACACACACAGAGAGACACACACAAACACACACACACACACACAGAGAGACACACACACAGACAAATATATATAGCATCATTTATAGATATATAGTGTAAATAATGTCTGTGTGTGAGTGTATATATATATATATATATATATATATATATATATGTATAGGAGTACATCAGAAAGATGGCCCCCAAAGATGAAGGGCTTAGCAGAAACCCGAAGGTGAGAACAAGGAAGAAGAAGAACCGTCATGGAGGGACAAGCCGCTGCACAGCGTGTACCACAGACAAATAGAAGAAGTGGCTGATATCAAGAAATCCTACCAGTGGCTGGAAAAGGCTGGACTGAAGGACAGCACAGAGGCCGTAACCATGGCAGCACAAGAACAGGCACTCAGTACAAGATCAATAGAGACCGGGGTCTACCACACCAGGCAGGACCCCAGTACAGGATCAATAGAGGCCGGGGTCTACCACACCAGGCAGGACCCCAGTACAGGATCAATAGAGACCGGGGTCTACCACACCAGGCAGGACCCCAGTATAGGATCAATAGAGGCCGGGGTCTACCACACCAGGCAGGACCCCAGTACAGGATCAATAGAGACCGGGGTCTACCACACCAGGCAGGACCCCAGGTGCAGACTGTGCAAGGACGCCCCTGAGACAGTACAGCACATAACAGCAGGGTGTAAGATGCAGGCAGGAAGTGCGTACATGGAACGCCATCACCAGGTAGCTGTCATAGTGTACAGGAACATCTGCCACGAGTATGGGCTGGAAGTCCCAAGGTCAAAATGGAAGACACCTCCTAAGGTAGTCCAGAATGACCGAGCTAAGATCCTGTGGGACTTCAAGATCCAGACTGACAAACTGGTGATGGCTAACCAACCAGACATCGTGTTGATGGACAAACAGCAGGAGAAGGCAGTAGTGATAGATGTGGCAATCCCAAGCGATCACAACATCAAGAAGAAGGAACACGAGAAGCTGGAGAAATACCAAGGGCTGAAAGAGGAGCTAGAAAAGATGTGGAAAGTAAGAGCAACAGTGGTGCCAGTGGTAATCGGAGCACTGGGGGGGGCTGGGACCCCCAAACTGGGAGAGTGGCTCCAGCAGAGTCCAGGTAAACCATCAGAGGTCTCTGTCCAGAAGAGTGCAGTCCTAGGAACAGAACCCCCAAACTCCCAGGCCTCTGGTAGAGGACCCGAGCTGGAGGATGACACATACCCCCCACAAGGGGTGAGAGGGGGATTTTTATATAATATATATATATATATATATATATATATATATATATATATATATATAAGGGGTGGGGGAAAAATCAATACAGCGTAGTATCGCGATATTTCCCGTACTGTATCGATACAC
>CM057251.1:25731669-25746669 GCA_029931835.1 Etheostoma nigrum
AGGACAGAGGACAGAGAGAAGGACAGAGAGGACAGAGGACAGAGAGAAGGACAGAGAGAAGGACAGAGAGAAGGATGGAGAGGACAGAGAGAAGGACAGAGAGGACAGAGGACAGAGAGAAGGACAGAGAGGACAGAGGATGGAGAGAAGGACAGAGAGAAGGACAGAGAGAAGGATGGAGAGGACAGAGAGAAGGACAGAGGACAGAGAGAAGGACAGAGAGAAGGACGGAGAGAAGGACAGAGAGGAGGACAGAGAGAAGGACGGAGAGAAGGACAGAGAGGACAGAGAGAAGGACGGAGAGAAGGATGGAGAGAAGGACAGATAGAAGGACAGAGAGAAGGACAGAGAGAAGGACGGAGGACGGAGAGAAGGACACAGAGGACAGAGAGAAGGACAGAGAGAAGGACAGAGAGAAGGACAGAGGACGGAGAGAAGGACAGAGAGAAGGACAGAGAGAAGGATGGAGAGGACAGAGAGAAGGACAGAGGACAGAGAGAAGGACAGAGAGAAGGACGGAGAGAAGGACAGAGAGGAGGACAGAGAGAAGGACGGAGAGAAGGACAGAGAGGACAGAGAGAAGGACGGAGAGAAGGATGGAGAGAAGGAGAGATAGAAGGACAGAGAGAAGGACAGAGAGAAGGACGGAGGACGGAGAGAAGGACACAGAGGACAGAGAGAAGGACAGAGAGAAGGACAGAGAGAAGGACAGAGGACGGAGAGGAGGACAGAGAGAAGGACAGAGAGGACAGAGAGAAGGACAGAGAGAAGGACAGAGAGGACAGAGAGAAGGACAGAGAGGACAGAGAGAAGGACAGAGAGAAGGAGAGGAGCAGAGCTGGGAGACGAGTGTTCTTCAAGTCTGATAATCCCAGTTATCAACTACACACTCACAACTACACACTCACAACTACACACTCACACCTACACACTCACACCTACACACTCACACCTACACACTCACAACTACACACTCACAACTACACACTCACAACTACACACTCACAACTACACACTCACACCTACACACTCACACCTACACACTCACACCTACACACTCACAACTACACACTCACACCTACACACTCACACCTACACACTCACACCTACACACTCACAACTACACACTCACACCTACACACTCACAACTACACACTCACACCTACACACTCACACCTACACACTCACACCTACACACTCACAACTACACACTCACACCTACACACACCTACACACTCACAACTACACACTCACACCTACACACTCACAACTACACACACCTACACACTCACACCTACACACTCACACCTACACACTCACACCTACACACTCACAACTACACACAGCTACACACTCACAACTACACACTCACACCTACACACTCACACCTACACACTCACACCTACACACTCACACCTACACACTCACACCTACACACTCACAACTACACACTCACAACTACACACTCACACCTACACACTCACACCTACACACTCACACCTACACACTCACAACTACACACTCACACCTACACACTCACACCTACACACTCACAACTACACACTCACACCTACACACTCACAACTACACACAGCTACACACTCACAACTACACACTCACACCTACACACTCACACCTACACACTCACACCTACACACTCACACCTACACACTCACAACTACACACAGCTACACACTCACAACTACACACTCACACCTACACACACACTACACACACACTCACAACCTACACACTCACACCTACACACTCACAACTACACACTCACACCTACACACTCACAACTACACACTCACACCTACACACTCACAACTACACACTCACACCTACACACTCACACCTACACACTCACAACTACACACTCACACCTACACACTCACACCTACACACTCACACCTACACACTCACACCTACACACTCACAACTACACACTCACAGCTACACACTACACACTCACAACTACACACTCACACCTACACACTCACACCTACACACTCACACCTACACACTCACACCTACACACTCACACCTACACACTCACACCTACACACTCACACCTACACACTCACACCTACACACTCACACCTACACACAGCTACACACTCACACCTACACACTCACAACTACACACTCACACCTACACACAGCTACACACTCACACCTACACACTCACACCTACACACTCACACCTACACACTCACACCTACACACTCACAACTACACACTCACAACTACACACTCACACCTACACACTCACAACTACACACAGCTACACACAGCTACACACTCACAACTACACACTCACAACTACACACTCACACCTACACACTCACACCTACACACTCACAACTACACACTCACACCTACACACACCTACACACTCACAACTACACACTCACACCTACACACTCACAACTACACACACCTACACACTCACACCTACACACTCACACCTACACACTCACAACTACACACAGCTACACACTCACAACTACACACTCACACCTACACACTCACACCTACACACTCACACCTACACACTCACAACTACACACAGCTACACACTCACAACTACACACTCACACCTACACACTCACAACTACACACAGCTACACACTCACAACTACACACAGCTACACACTCACACCTACACACTCACAACTACACACAGCTACACACTCACAACTACACACTCACACCTACACACAACTACACACTCACAACTACACACAGCTACACACTCACACCTACACACTCACACCTACACACTCACACCTACACACTCACAACTACACACAGCTACACACTCACACCTACACACTCACACCTACACACAACTACACACTCACACCTACACACTCACACCTACACACTCACACCTACACACTCACAGCTACACACTCACAGCTACACACAGCTACACACTCACAACTACACACAGCTACACACTCACACCTACACACTCACAACTACACACAGCTACACACTCACAGCTACACACTCACACCTACACACTCACAACTACACACAGCTACACACTCACAACTACACACTCACACCTACACACTCACACCTACACACTCACAACTACACACTCACACATACACACTCACACATACACACTCACAACTACACACAGCTACACACTCACAACTACACACAACTACACACTCACAACTACACACTCACAACTACACACAGCTACACACTCACAACTACACACTCACACCTACACACTCACACCTACACACAGCTACACACTCACACCTACACACTCACAACTACACACTCACACCTACACACTCACAACTACACACAGCTACACACTCACACCTACACACTCACAACTACACACTCACACAGCTACACACTCACAACTACACACTCACAACTACACACTCACACCTACACACTCACACCTACACACTCACACCTACACACAACTACACACTCACAACTACACACTCACACCTACACACTCACACCTACACACTCACAACTACACACTCACAACTACACACTCACACCTACACACAGCTACACACTCACAACTACACACTCACAACTACACACAGCTACACACTCACAACTACACACAGCTACACACTCACAACTACACACAACTACACACTCACAACTACACACAACTACACACTCACAACTACACACAACTACACACTCACAGCTACACACTCACAACTACACACAACTACACACTCACAGCTACACACTCACAACTACACACTTACAACTACACACAGCTACACACTCACAACTACACACAACTACACACTCACAACTACACACAACTACACACTCACAGCTACACACTCACAACTACACACAACTACACACTCACAGCTACACACTCACAACTACACACTTACAACTACACACAACTACACACTCACAGCTACACACTCACAGCTACACACTCACAACTACACACAGCTACACACAGCTACACACTCACAACTACACACTTACAACTACACACAGCTACACACTCACAACTACACACAACTACACACTCACAGCTACACACTCACAACTACACACAACTACACACTCACAGCTACACACTCACAACTACACACTTACAACTACACACAGCTACACACTCACAACTACACACAACTACACACTCACAACTACACACAACTACACACTCACAGCTACACACTCACAACTACACACAACTACACACTCACAGCTACACACTCACAACTACACACTTACAACTACACACAACTACACACTCACAGCTACACACTCACAGCTACACACTCACAACTACACACAGCTACACACAGCTACACACTCACAACTACACACTTACAACTACACACTCACACCTACACACTCACAACTACACACTTACAACTACACACAACTACACACTCACAGCTACACACTCACAGCTACACACTCACAACTACACACAGCTACACACAGCTACACACTCACAACTACACACTTACAACTACACACAGCTACACACTCACAACTACACACAACTACACACTCACACCTACACACTTACAACTACACACTCACACCTACACACTCACAACTACACACTTACAACTACACACAACTACACACTCACAGCTACACACTCACAGCTACACACTCACAACTACACACAGCTACACACAGCTACACACTCACAACTACACACTTACAACTACACACAGCTACACACTCACAACTACACACAACTACACACTCACACCTACACACAACTACACACTCACAACTACACACAACTACACACTCACACCTACACACAGCTACACCATCCCCCTCAATCCACAACGATCCCACCGTCCCCACCGTCCCCACCGTCCCCTCCGTCCCCCTACGGCCCACTCCGTCCCCCACCATCCCCCTCAATCCACAACGATCCCACCGTCCCCTCCGTCCCCCTCCATCCCCTCCGTCCCCTCCGTCCCCCTACGGCCCACTCCGTCCCCCACCCTCCCCCTCAATCCACAACGATCCCACCGTCCCCTCCGTCCCCCTCCGTCCCCTCCGTCCCCTCCGTCCCCCTACGGCCCACTCCGTCCCCCACCATCCCCCTCCATCCACAACGACCCCACCGTCCCCTCCGTCCCCCTACGGCCCACTCCGTCCCCCACCATCCCCCTCTATCCACAACGACCCCACCGTCCCCTCCGTCCCCCTACGGCCCACTCCGTCCCCCACCATCCCCTTCCATCCACAACGACCCCACCGTCCCCTCCGTCCCCCTACGGCCCACTCCGTCCCCCACCATCCCCCTCTATCCACAACGACCCCACCGTCCCCCTACGGCCCACTCCGTCCCCCACCATCCCCCTCTATCCACAACGACCCCACCGTCCCCCTACGGCCCACTCCGTCCCCCACCATCCCCCTCCATCCACAACGACCCCACCGTCCCCTCCGTCCCCCTACGGCCCACTCCGTCCCCCACCATTCCCCTCCATCCACAACGACCCCTCCGTCCCCCTACGGCCCACTCCGTCCCCCACCATCCCCCTCCATCCACAACGACCCCACCGTCCCCTCCGTCCCCCTACGGCCCACTCCGTCCCCCACCATCCCCCTCCATCCACAACGTCCCCACCGTCCCCTTCGTCCCCCTACGGCCCCTACTGTCCCCCTCCATCCAAAACGACCCCACCGTCCCCTATGTCCCCCCTCTTCCCCTACGGCCCCCTCCGTCCCCCACCGTCCCCTACTGTCCCCCTCCATCCACAACGTCCCCTCCAGACAGAAACTGGAGCAATGGAAAAGAAAACTTACTTTGGAAACTAGCAATGGACAGATCTCCTGAAAGGCATGCAGAGAAAGACAAGATGGACAGATAAAGACAAGATGGACAGTTAAAGACAAGATGGACAGTTAAAGACAAGATGGACAGTTAAAGACAAGATGGACAGATACATAAAGACAAGATGGACAGTTAAAGACAAGATGGACAGATACATAAAGACAAGATGGACAGATACATAAAGACAAGATGGACAGATAAAGACAAGATGGACAGATAAAGACAAGATGGACAGATAAAGACAAGATGGACAGATAAAGACAAGTTGGACAGATAAAGACAAGATGGACAGATAAAGACAAGATGTGAGTCGAGTGCAGATTTTTCACACAGAGAGACACACACACACTCTCACACACACAGAAACGCACGCACACACACACACACACACACACACACACACTCTCACACACACAGAAACGCACGCACACACACACACACACACACACACACACACACACACACGTTGATGATCAATAGTTCTGGAAGAATTCAGCAGGAAGAATAAATCATTGATTCTTCTTCTGGGTCCTTCTCTCACAGACAGAAACAGCAGGTCCTGTGTGTGTGTGTGTGTGTGTGTGTGTGTGTGTGTGTGTGTGTGTGTGTGTGTGTGTGTGTGTGTGTGTGTGTGTGTGTGTGTGTGTGTGTAGAGAGAGAGAGAGTACGTACTCTGCAGGCTGGGCAGGTTGGCGTCCTCTGGTTTGGTTTTCAGCAGGTGAGGAAGACGAGTGTATCTGTATCCGAAGCCACAGCCCTGGAACACAGAGGCAGCAGGTGGAGACACGGGGGGGACACTCTGTGTGTGTGTGTGTGTCTGTGTGTGTGTGTGTGTGTGTGTGTGTGTGTGTGTGTGTGTGTGTGTGTGGTCCTACCCTCCACAGGCGGACCAGGATCCAGTTGGTCTGGGCCCAGGGTCTCTGCTCGTACGGAGCCAGCAGGTTCCTCATCATGGCCACGCGCCTGAGAGCAGACAGCAGCTCAGTAGCATTATATTATATAATCTATTATATATATATATATAATAGATTATTATATATATATATATAATAGATTATTATTATATATTATATTATACAGTGGGGAAAATAAGTATTTGAACACGCTGCTATTTTACAAGTTCTCCCAGAAATCACAATGTATGATTTTTTAACTATTTATTTGTATGATACAGCTGCAAATAAGTATTTGAACACCTGTCTATCAGCTAGAATTCTGACCCTCAAAGACCTGTTATTCTGTCTTCAAAATGTCCACCTCCACTCCATTTATTATTCTAAATTAGATGCACCTGTTTGAGGTCGTTAGCTGCATAAAGACACCTGTCCACCCCATACAATCAGTAAGAATCCAACTACTAACATGGCCAAGACCAAAGAGCTGTCCAAAGACACTAGAGACCAAATTGTCCACCTCTACAAGGCTGGAAAGGGCTACGGGGACATGTCCAAGCAGCTTGGTGAAAAAAGGTCCACTGTTGGAGCAATCATTAGAAAATGGAAGAAGCTAAACATGACTGTCCATCTCATTGAAGATGGGTCGAGGTCTTCCAACATGACAATGACCCGAAGCACACAGCCAGGAGAACCAAGGAGGGGCTCTGGAAGAAGCAGATCAAGGTTCTGGGGGGGCCTAGCCAGTCTCCAGACCTAAACCCAATAGAGAATCTTTGGAAGGAGCTCAAACTCCGTGTTTCTCAGCGACAGCCCAGAAACCTGACTGATCTAGAGAAGATCTGTGTGGAGGAGTGGGCCAAAATCCCTTCTGCAGTGTGTCAAACCTGGTGAAGAACTACAGGAAACGTTTGACCTCTGGAACTGCAAACAAAGGCTACTGTACCAAATATTAACATTGATCTTCTCAGGTGTTCAAATACTTATTTGCAGCTGTATCATACAAATAAATAGTTTAAAAATCATACATTGTGATTTCTGGATGTTTTTTTTAGATTATGTCTCTCACAGTGGACATGCACCTACGAGGACAATTTCAGACCCCTCCATGATTTCTAAGTGGGAGAACTTGCAAAATAGCAGCGTGTTCAAATACTTATTTCCTCACTGTATAAAACATATTATATTATATATTATCTATATTATATTATATATTATATATATTATATTATATTATATATTATCTCTCTCTTATGTAACAATAACCTTTATTTAGTTGCTTCACAGATGGAAACCCAACATGAGAATAACTGAAGGTGAACTCACTGCTCCTCCGGGATCCTCTCCACCGCCCTGAGGGATTGTGGGTAACAGACGTAGCTGGCCAGGGCCTGCATCAGGGAGTCTTTGATATCTGAGGGGACAAAAAACACACAATGTCCTGAGTGTTTCTGTGTGTGTGTGTGTGTGTTTGTCGGTTTTTCTGTGTGTGTGAGTCTGTGTGTTTTTCTGTCTGTGTGTGTGTGTCTGTGTGTGTGTGTGTGTGTCTGTGTGTGTGTGTGTGTGTGTGTCTGTGTGTGCGTGTGTGTGTTTGTCGGTTTTTCTGTGTGTGTGAGTCTGTGTGTTTTTCTGTGTGTGTCTGTGTGTGTGTGTGTGTGTGTGTGTGTGAGTCTGTGTGTTTTTCTGTCTGTGTGTGTCTGTGTGTGTGTGTGTGTGTGTCTGTGTGTGTGTGTGTGTGTGAGTCTGTGTGTTTTTCTGTCTGTGTGTGTGTGTGTGTGTGTGTGTGTGTGTGTGTGTGTGTGTGTGTTACCTGTTCCTACTATCCGTGGATCAGCAAAGTGCTTGGCGAGGATAGCAGCAAGTTGGGTCAGCGTTTGTTCATAGCCTGAGGATAAAAACACACACACACACAGAGATGTGCTGACGTGTTCACCTGACAGAAAACGTTACAATCAAACTGACAGATCTGCAGCGTCACACACACCTGATGATAAAGACAGGGAGTGGGCCTACGTGTGTGTGTGTGTGTGTGTGTGTGTGTGTGTGTGTGTGTGTAGGGAAACAACTGACGTGATCTTTTCTGCTCGCCAACTACAAGACCAGCATCTGGACCGAGGACTGCCTCTGTACGTGGTCTTTACAGACTTGACAGCAGCTATCGAGGGATGGACGCCATGACAGATACATCCGTGTACTGATGCTGCTGCACGACGGCATGGCAGTCTCTGAACCTGGACCAGTTACTGTAGAAACCGGGGTCAAACAGGGATGTACCGTTGCACCCCCCCCCCCTCCATTACTACACCTCACAGGCCAAGAGTTGCCACAGGGGGTCCCAATCCTTTACAGGACTGAGGGCAGGCTCTCCAAACTAAACAGGTTCAAAGCCAAGAGCAAAGTCAGGAACAGCACCTTCAGGGAGCTGCAATACAGCAATGACCCTCCCCTGAAGACCTCCAGGGCATCCCAAAGGATCCGCTGAAGACCTCCAGGGCATCCCAAAAGCCTTTGGGATCCCATGAAGACCTCCAGGGCATCCCAAAGGCCTTTGCCAAGGCATTCAGAGCCCTGGGGTCTGCCTTGAACATCAAGAAAACTCAGGTTCTGTATCAGCCAGCACCCAGCCAGCACCCAGCCAGCACCCAGCCAGCACCCAGCCAGCACCCAGCCAGCACCCAACCAGCACCCAACCAGCACCCAACCAGCACCCAGCCAGCACCCAGCCAGCACCCAACCAGCACCCAACCAGCACCCAACCAGCACCCAGCCAGCACCCAGCCAGCACCCTACCAGCACCCAACCAGCACCCAGCCAGCACCCAGCCAGCACCCTACCAGCACCCAGCCAGCACCCAACCAGCACCCAACCAGCACCCAACCAGCACCCAGCCAGCACCCAGCCAGCACCCAACCAGCACCCAACCAGCACCCAGCCAGCACCCAGCCCGCACCCAGCCAGCACCCAGCCAGCACCCAGCCAGCACCCAGCCAGCACCCAGCCAGCACCCTACCAGCACCCAGCCAGCACCCAACCAGCACCCAGCCAGCACCCAGCCAGCACCCAGCCAGCACCTAGCCAGCACCCAACCAGCACCCAGCCAGCACCCAGCCAGCACCCAGCCAGCACCTAGCCAGCACCCAACCAGCACCCAGCCAGCACCCAGCCAGCACCCAGCCAGCACCTAGCCAGCACCCAACCAGCACCCAGCCAGCACCCAGCCAGCACCCAACCAGCACCCAGCCAGCACCCAGCCAGCACCCAACCAGCACCCAGCCAGCACCCAGCCCGCCCTACCAGCACCCAGCCAGCACCCAGCCAGCACCCAGCCAGCACCCAGCCAGCACCCAACCAGCACCCAGCCAGCACCCTACCAGCAACCAGCCAGCACCCAGCCAGCACCCAGCCAGCACCCAGCCAGCACCCAACCAGCACCCAGCCAGCACCCAGCCAGCACCTAGCCAGCACCCAACCAGCACCCAGCCAGCACCCAGCCAGCACCCAACCAGCACCCAACCAGCACCCAACCAGCACCCAACCAGCACCCAGCCAACACCCAGCCAGCACCCAGCCAGCACCCAGCCAGCACCCAGCCAGCCATCCCTCCAGCCCATCAAAGTGGATAACACCACTCTGAAGCGTGGACCACGTCCCCGACATCGGCAGCCTTCTCTCTCCCAAAGCCGATATAGACTCTGGGGTTAACCATTGCTTCTCCACCACAATAAGGTAGTGGTTCTCTCCGGGAAGCACCACCTCATCGTGGTGGACAGGTTTGGGTCCCTATGAACCTGGAGCTTTGTGCTCCTGGTAGGGTCTCCCATGGCAAAGTGGACTCAGGTGTGGGGCCAAAAACCCCGTATGATTCACCGAGAGGGAGATAGAGTGACCCCACCCAGAGAAAGCCGGGGGCCCCCGTCTGGAGGCAGTCCCAGACGGGCTCGTCAGTGAGCGCCTGGCCGGGTTTGCCACGGAGCCCGAAGAAGCTACGTGGCGCCTCTCCCTCCAACCCATGGGCCCCCCTCCTGTGGGAGGAACTGCTGGTTTCGGGTGCGCTGCCACATCGGTGGTGGTGAAGGTCAGGGTCCTCGACGGACCAGACCCGGGGGCAGAGGCTTCTTGGGACCTGGACTGTCACCTCTCTGTGGGGGGAGGAGCCGGAGCTTGTGCGGGAGGTGGAGCGCTACCAATTAGATCTCTAACTCCTGTAACACCTCTACGCACAGTCTCGGTTCTGGACCCATACCCCTGGATCAGGGTTGGACTCTGTCCTACTCCGGGAGGGGTGGGGGGGGACTCTGACTGTTGTTTGTGCATATGCATGAAACGGGAGTTCAGAGTACTCTGCCTTTTTGGAGACCTTGAATGTAGTCCTGTATGGACAAACGTGTGTGTGTGTGTGTGTGTGAGGTCCCCCGGCCGTGATTGGTTGCCGTGGTTACCTGGCAGGTCCTCCATGCTGTTGGCAGGGCTGAAGTAGTTCTTCAGAGCGCTGTACGCGTTCATCGCCACGTTGAGGTAGAACTCCGGAGCGAAGGCGAACAGAGAGCCAGTGGCGTCGGCGTGCTCGATGGTCCGGATACAGACGCACAGCAGCCAGTACACGTCCAGCATCTTCTCCTGGAGAGACAGACAGGCAGAGAGACAGACAGGCCGTTAGACAGACAGATGCACAGCAGCCAGTACACGTCCAGCATCTTCTCCTGGAGAGACAGACAGGCAGAGAGACAGACAGGCCGTTAGAGAGACAGACGCACAGAAGCCAGTACACGTCCAGCATCTTCTCCTGGAGAGACAGACAGGCAGAGAGACAGACAGGCCGTTAGAGAGACAGACGCACAGCAGCCAGTATACGTCCAGCATCTTCTCCTGGAGAGACAGACAGGCAGAGAGACAGACAGGCCGTTAGAGAGACAGACGCACAGAAGCCAGTACACGTCCAGCATCTTCTCCTGGAGAGACAGACAGGCAGAGACACAGACAGGCAGTTAGAGAGACAGACGCACAGCAGCCAGTATTCGTCCAGCATCTTCTCCTGGAGAGACAGACAGGCAGAGAGACAGACAGGCCGTTAGAGAGACAGACGCACAGCAGCCAGTACACGTCCAGCATCTTCTCCTGGAGAGACAGACAGGCAGAGAGACAGACAGGCAGTCTGTTATTTTCTGGTTGCCTGGTCCTCAGATCTCTGCAGGGTAAATCCAGACAGCTAGCTAGACTATCTGTTCCTTCCTGAGACTATTTAGCAGCGGCACCGTGGCTCTGTCCGGAGCTTAGCCCCGGATCTGGATGGAGGAGGGTCTGGATGGAAGAGGGTCTGGACATGATGTACCTTGGAGTAGATGGTGGCGTTGATCCAGACCCTCCTCCATAGAGCTGTGGAGGAGGGTCTGGATGGAGGAGGGTCTGGACATGATGTACCTTGGAGTAGATGGTGGCGTTGATCCAGACCCTCCTCCATAGAGCTGTGGAGGAGGGTCTGGATGGAGGAGGGTCTGGACATGATGTACCTTGGAGTAGATGGTGGCGTTGATCCAGACCCTCCTCCATAGAGCTGTGGAGGAGGGTCTGGACATGATGTACCTTGGAGTAGATGGTGGCGTTGATCCAGACCCTCCTCCATAGAGCTGTGGAGGAGGGTCTGGATGGAGGAGGGTCTGGACATGATGTACCTTGGAGTAGATGGTGGCGTTGATCCAGACCCTCCTCCATAGAGCTGTGGAGGAGGGTCTGGATGGAGGAGGGTCTGGACATGACGTACCTTGGAGTAGATGGTGGCGTTGATCCAGGCCAGTCTCCTGCACAGATGGTTCAGTTTCTCTGCAAACACCTTCTGGCTTTTCTGCAGCTCGTCCAGGATGTCGGCTCTCTGAGGAAACAGGAAGTAGCAAACAGGAAGTAGCAAACAGGAAGTAGGAAAGAGTTAGTACCTCTTCCTCTCCTCCTAAGACTTCAACGTTAAAAACCTTCCTCTGCTTGTCAAAGTCAAACAGGTTGTCTGTGTGTGTGTGTGTGTCTCTGTGTGTGTGTGTGTGTCTGTGTGTGTGTGTGTGTCTGTGTGTTACCCGTGCGGGACAGCGAGCGATCTTCTCCTCCGTGTCCTTCAGAGCGACGGCGTATTCGTGGACGTCGTCGGCAACCACGACCATCTGGAGAAAAGAGAAAAAGAAGTGATGAAGAGGAGAGAGGAAGTGAGGAAGAGGAGAGAGAGTGAGGAAGAAGAGAGAGAACCACTGGTGGGCCCCCTCTACCGCTGGTGGCATCGCTCTACCTCTGGTGGGCCCCTTCTACCACTGGTGGGCCCCCTCTACCACTGGTGGGCCCCCTCTACCTCTGGTGGGCCCCTTCTACCACTGGTGGGCCCCCTCTACCACTGGTGGGCCCCCTCTACCTCTGGTGGGCCCCCTCTACCGCTGGTGGGCCCCCTCTACCTCTGGTGGGCCCCTTCTACCACTGGTGGGCCCCCTCTACCACTGGTGGGCCCCCTCTACCTCTGGTGGGCCCCTTCTACCTCTGGTGGGCCCCCTCTACCACTGGTGGGCCCCCTCTACCTCTGGTGGGCCCCTTCTACCACTGGTGGGCCCCCTCTACCACTGGTGGGCCCCCTCTACCTCTGGTGGGCCCCTTCTACCACTGGTGGGCCCCCTCTACCGCTGGTGGGCCCCCTCTACCTCTGGTGGGCCCCTTCTACCACTGGTGGGCCCCCTCTACCACTGGTGGGCCCCCTCTACCACTGGTGGGCCCCTTCTACCACTGGTGGGCCCCCTCTACCACTGGTGGGCCCCCTCTACCTCTGGTGGGCCCCTTCTACCACTGGTGGGCCCCCTCTACCACTGGTGGGCCCCCTCTACCACTGGTGGGCCCCCTCTACCACTGGTGGGCCCCCTCTACATCTGGTGGGCCCCCTCTACCGCTGGTGGGCCCCCTCTACCACTGGTGGGCCCCCTCTACCACTGGTGGGCCCCCTCTACATCTGGTGGGCCCCCTCTACATCTGGTGGGCCCCCTCTACCTCTGGTGGGCCCCCTCTACCACTGGTGGGCCCCCTCTACATCTGGTGGGCCCCCTCGACCTCTGGTGGGCCCCCTCTACCTCTGGTGGGCCCCCTCTACCACTGGTGGGATCGCTCTACCTCTGGTGGGCCCCCTCTACCTCTGGTGGGCCCCCTCTACCTCTGGTGGGCCCCCTCTACCTCTGGTGGGCCCCCTCTACCTCTGGTGGGCCCCCTCTACCTCTGGTGGGCCCCCTCTACCTCTGGTGGGCCCCCTCTACCTCTGGTGGGCCCCCTCTACCTCTGGTGGGCCCCCTCTACCGCTGGTGGGCCCCCTCTACCACTGGTGGGATCGCTCTACCTCTGGTGGGCCCCCTCTACCGCTGGTGGGCCCCCTCTACCACTGGTGGGCCCCCTCTACCACTGGTGGGCCCCCTCTACCTCTGGTGGGCCCCCTCTACCTCTGGTGGGCCCCCTCTACCTCTGGTGGGCCCCCTCTACCACTGGTGGGCCCCCTCGACCTCTGGTGGGCCCCCTCTACCCCTGGTGCGCCCCTTCTACCGCTGGTGGGCCCCCTCTACCTCTGGTGGGCCCCCTCTACCACTGGTGGGCCCGCTCTAGCACTGGTGGGCCCCCTCTACCTCTGGTGGGCCCCCTCTACCGCTGGGCCCGCTCTACCACTGGTGGGCCCTCTCTACCGCTGGTGGGCCCCCTCTACCGCTGGTGGGCCCGCTCTACAAAATGGCGTCTGAAAAGTTTGGGCCCCCCGCAGAGTTAATACTTTGTACCCCCCCCCCCCACCTGCTGAGTTAATACCTTGTACCCCCCCCCCCCCACCTGCTGAGTTAATACCTTGTACCCCCCCCTCTCTTGTTTGAGGTTTCTTCGCCCATTCTTCCTTCCAGAAGTCTTCCAGTTTTTTGAGGTTTCTGCTCCTTTAAGGTCTATCCATAGATTTACATTATGTTGAGGTCAGGAGATCGTGAAGGCCATGGCAAAACCTTCAGTTTACGCCTCTTGATGTAATCCAGCGTGGATTTTGAGGAGTGTTTAGGATCATTATCCATTTGTAGAAGCCATCCTCTCTTTAACTTCAGCTTTTTCACAGATGCATCAAGTTAGCTCCAAAATCTGCTGAAATGTTACTGAATCCATTTTTCCTTCTACTCGTGAAATGTTCCCTGTGCCCCCCCCCCCTTCTTCTGAGGACTCTTCCATGAAGACCATGTCTGTACGAGTCTCTCTTCATAGTGGACTGGTGGTGTACCAACTCCAGGGTCTTTC
>CM057251.1:25759669-25789255 GCA_029931835.1 Etheostoma nigrum
ACCTCAAATATGTACTCAGTACAGTGCTTTGAGTTACTTTCAATATTAAATAGAAAAAAAAAAAACATTATCACAAATGTATACCAGTAACATCTAAAAAGACTTCCTATTAACATAAACCACCTGTATTATGTTTAGGTCATCAATGTTAGTTAAGTCATGAATATAAGTGTTTAACTGCAAGCTCTTATAAAAGAAACACGAGTTCTCACCTAAATGTCCCCATCCTCTTGTTTGCTGTACTTCTACTCTCTTCTCTAAAGCTGAAACCGGTTCTGACTTGCTGTGCTCGGATCGTGTTTTATGGAAACCCGGCCTGCCCTCTGCTGGGGCAACACTTCATCACATAAACAACTACTTTGCCCTAAGTTTTGGGTTTCAAACCTGACTTTACTAACACTTAAGCCCCCTTCTCTCTAGTTGAGTGAGTGCGTCTGTTTAAGGGAGTAAGTATGTGAGAGTGTGTGAGTAAAAGAGAGAGTGTCTGTGAGTAAGTGAGTGTGTAAGAAAGTGAGTGTCAGTGTCTGTCTGTGTGTGTGTGTGTGTGTGAGTGACTGAGTAAATGTGTGTGTGTGTGTGTGTGTGTGTGTCAATTTGTATAGCCACACTAGTTTAGTTGTCGTAGATGGTCTTGTGTCGAGTGTACTGAATTATTTAATTGCAGAATCCTTTATTGATCTAATTGTAAAGTTGCAGTTTCTCAGTCGAATTATAGCCAAAAAACACACAAAACTGGAGCCAAGGGCGTAACTTTGGGTTCAACATGGGGGGGTGGGGGGTGCACATGCAGTAACGAGCAGTCAGCAACTTAAAATTGCTTTTTATCTTTATTTAAGAGTATTTATAATAATTTTATTTCACTCATATTTGTATCAGTTTTTAGCATTGTTTTCATAGTAATGAAGGTGCTTAATAAGTAAAACTGCCATTGTCATAACACTGCCTGAAAATAAAGACTGAGATCCTGATTAAACACTGAGATCCTGATTAAAGACTGAGATCCTGATTAAACACTGAGATCCTGATTAAAGACTGAGATCCTGATTAAAGACTGAGATCCTGATAAAGACTGAGATCCTGATAAACACTGAGATCCTGATAAAGACTGAGATCCTGATAAAGACTGAGATCCTGATAAAGACTGAGATCCTGATAAAGACTGAGATCCTGATTAAACACTGAGATCCTGATAAAGACTGAGATCCTGATTAAAGACTGAGATCCTGATAAAGACTGAGATCCTGATTAAAGACTGAGATCCTGATAAAGACTGAGATCCTGATTAAACACTGAGATCCTGATAAAGACTGAGATCCTGATAAAGACTGAGATCCTGATTAAACACTGAGATCCTGATAAAGACTGAGATCCTGAATAAAGACTGAGATCCTGATAAAGACTGAGATCCTGATAAAGACTGAGATCCTGATTAAACACTGAGATCCTGATAAAGACTGAGATCCTGAATAAAGACTGAGATCCTGATAAAGACTGAGATCCTGATTAAACACTGAGATCCTGATAAAGACTGAGATCTTGAATAAAGACTGAGATCCTGATAAAGACTGAGATCCTGATAAAGACTGAGATCCTGATAAAGACTGAGATCCTGATAAAGACTGAGATCCTGAATAAAGACTGAGATCCTGATAAAGACTGAGATCCTGATAAAGACTGAGATCCTGATAAAGACTGAGATCCTGATTAAACACTGAGATCCTGATAAAGACTGAGATCCTGAATAAAGACTGAGATCCTGATAAAGACTGAGATCCTGATAAAGACTGAGATCCTGATAAAGACTGAGATCCTGATTAAAGACTGAGATCCTGATAAACACTGAGATCCTGATTAAAGACTGAGATCCTGATAAAGACTGAGATCCTGATAAAGACTGAGATCCTGATTAAAGACTGAGATCCTGATAAACACTGAGATCCTGATTAAAGACTGAGATCCTGATTAAACACTGAGATCCTGATTAAACACTGAGATCCTGATAAAGACTGAGATCCTGATTAAACACTGAGATCCTGATAAAGACTGAGATCCTGATTAAACACTGAGATCCTGATTAAAGACTGAGATCCTGATTAAAGACTGAGATCCTGATTAAAGACTGAGATCCTGATTAAAGACTGAGATCCTGATAAAGACTGAGATCTTGATTAAAGACTGAGATCCTGATAAAGACTGAGATCCTGATAAAGACTGAGATCCTGATAAAGACTGAGATCCTGATTAAAGACTGAGATCCTGATTAAAGACTGAGATCCTGATAAAGACTGAGATCTTGATTAAAGACTGAGATCCTGATTAAAGACCGAGATCCTGATAAAGACTGAGATCCTGATAAAGACTGAGATCCTGATAAAGACTGAGATCCTGATAAAGACTGAGATCCTGATAAAGACTGAGATCCTGATTAAACACTGAGATCCTGATAAAGACTGAGATCCTGATAAAGACTGAGATCCTGATTAAACACTGAGATCCTGATAAAGACTGAGATCCTGAATAAAGACTGAGATCCTGATAAAGACTGAGATCCTGATAAAGACTGAGATCCTGATTAAACACTGAGATCCTGATAAAGACTGAGATCCTGAATAAAGACTGAGATCCTGATAAAGACTGAGATCCTGATTAAACACTGAGATCCTGATAAAGACTGAGATCTTGAATAAAGACTGAGATCCTGATAAAGACTGAGATCCTGATAAAGACTGAGATCCTGATAAAGACTGAGATCCTGATAAAGACTGAGATCCTGAATAAAGACTGAGATCCTGATAAAGACTGAGATCCTGATAAAGACTGAGATCCTGATTAAACACTGAGATCCTGATAAAGACTGAGATCCTGAATAAAGACTGAGATCCTGATAAAGACTGAGATCCTGATAAAGACTGAGATCCTGATAAAGACTGAGATCCTGATTAAAGACTGAGATCCTGATAAACACTGAGATCCTGATAAAGACTGAGATCCTGAATAAAGACTGAGATCCTGATAAAGACTGAGATCCTGAATAAAGACTGAGATCCTGATAAAGACTGAGATCCTGATAAAGACTGAGATCCTGATAAAGACTGAGATCCTGATTAAAGACTGAGATCCTGATAAACACTGAGATCCTGATTAAAGACTGAGATCCTGATAAAGACTGAGATCCTGATAAAGACTGAGATCCTGATTAAAGACTGAGATCCTGATAAACACTGAGATCCTGATTAAAGACTGAGATCCTGATTAAACACTGAGATCCTGATTAAACACTGAGATCCTGATAAAGACTGAGATCCTGATTAAACACTGAGATCCTGATAAAGACTGAGATCCTGATTAAACACTGAGATCCTGATTAAAGACTGAGATCCTGATTAAAGACTGAGATCCTGATTAAAGACTGAGATCCTGATTAAAGACTGAGATCCTGATAAAGACTGAGATCTTGATTAAAGACTGAGATCCTGATAACGACTGAGATCCTGATAAAGACTGAGATCCTGATAAAGACTGAGATCCTGATTAAAGACTGAGATCCTGATTAAAGACTGAGATCCTGATAAAGACTGAGATCTTGATTAAAGACTGAGATCCTGATTAAAGACTGAGATCCTGATAAAGACTGAGATCCTGATAAAGACTGAGATCCTGATAAAGACTGAGATCCTGATAAAGACTGAGATCCTGATAAAGACTGAGATCCTGATTAAACACTGAGATCCTGATTAAAGACTGAGATCCTGATAAAGACTGAGATCCTGATTAAACACTGAGATCCTGATAAAGACTGAGATCCTGAATAAAGACTGAGATCCTGATAAAGACTGAGATCCTGATTAAACACTGAGATCCTGATAAAGACTGAGATCTTGAATAAAGACTGAGATCCTGATAAAGACTGAGATCCTGATAAAGACTGAGATCCTGATAAAGACTGAGATCCTGAATAAAGACTGAGATCCTGATAAAGACTGAGATCCTGATAAAGACTGAGATCCTGATTAAACACTGAGATCCTGATAAAGACTGAGATCCTGAATAAAGACTGAGATCCTGATAAAGACTGAGATCCTGATAAAGACTGAGATCCTGATAAAGACTGAGATCCTGATTAAAGACTGAGATCCTGATAAAGACTGAGATCCTGATTAAAGACTGAGATCCTGATAAAGACTGAGATCCTGAATAAAGACTGAGATCCTGATAAAGACTGAGATCCTGATTAAAGACACAGGTAGACGACATGGAGCAGTTTAGAAAGCCTCTTTAATTCAACGACACCAACGTTTCACAACATGATTCCAGAGATCACACAGAAACATCACAGAAGAACAGAGGAGATGCAGTTTTTCTTCTTCTTTTTAGATTTCCTTTTGCTTTGTAAGTGCGAGACAGCGATACTTTATATCTGTGAGCTGTTATTCTTAACATTAACATATTCCTCTCACTTCCCAGCAGTGTGAGCCGTAAGCAGCCCCCCCAGGTGGTCCAGCGTCCCGACACAGAGAGAGTATCTCTAAAGAACCGTTCCCCATCTCATGCGTGTGGTCACATGTTGACAACAAACAACCTCAGGTACCCCCCACCCTCCCCACCCACCCGCCTCCTGCTCAACAAAGCCGTGCTCTGAGAATACAGTGTGTGCAGTGAGTAATAAAGACTACCCCGCCACCCCGCTTCAACTTTACCTCAACATAAACAAAAACACTGAAAGGGATAAATGTCAATAATCAATAATCAATGCACATCCAAAACAAGCAGCCAGCCAACCAACCAACCCCGCCCAGTAGAATCAGCTGCACTTAAGGCCGCCTCAGCCCACCTTGGCAGTCGGTGCACTTACTAAACTTTACGAGCATGTGCAAGACCTCCAAGCTTCTCCGTCTATGTTTCAATGAAACACACAAATGCAGTGGTTTAAGTTGAGGCTGAGGTTGTTTTTTTTTTTGATTTTTCATCTCAGAATCAATCAAGTATGCGCCAATGAGAAGTCTCCGAATCTGCTTCCAAGTTTGTATGGTTACATTTTTTAAGCCCTAAAGCGTAGTCACGAGTGCTAACTGCAGCTACATTGCTAAGAGTACATTTCCGCTTATAAAGCCTCATTATAAACTGAAGCGAGCGTAACAAACACAAAGCCCTTCGATTCTGAACCATTATAAAAACTTCTGCATAAAATACAATTCCATAGATTGAGATATTACTTTGGTCCCCTTCCAGTAATCGGTCTTCATTTATGTATACTTCTTTGTTTTCTCCTTCTTCAATTAGAAAAATAGATCCTAAATCAGGACTATCATTAATTTGAACAGTTCCTTACAAAAATAGCATTTTATTTTGTTTGTTTTTTTTTTTATCCCAGAGAACGAAAAAAATGAAGCAAACGAAAAAATTTGGCCCAAAAACAACTTGTGTGTGTGTGTTTGTTTGTCAGCATGGTGATTGTCCCGAGTTTACTGGCTTGTGTGTCTGTGTCTGTGTGTGTCTGTGTGTGTGTTTGTGTGTTAAGACTGCATAGATTGTCAATGTTAAAGAGATCAGACTGTCACAGGACTGAACTGTGTAATCGGGTTCGAGTCCGTGTCTCTAGTTTCAGTCAACTCTCTTATTTTTGTGTTCCTCTCTGTTCAGTAGGTACAGTGATGTGTGTGTGTGTGTGTGTGTGATGTGTGTGTGTGTGTGATGTGTGTGTGTGTGTGTGTATATATATCGGCCTATTTATGATGCAGGTCTAAGGAGTCGAGTGGCTCGCTGCCGGCTTTCACTCCGGCTTGGGCTCGGGGGCCTCGCTCTTGGCCTCGCTCTCCTCGTCGCTTTCGATGCCGGTGCGAGGGACGGTGCGGCGCACGGTGAAGGGGAGGTCGTTACGCCTAAACAACAACAACAACAACAACACAAACAGAAAGAAAGAAGCATTTAAAAAACTAAAGTGAGGTTTTGGTTTGACACATCTGAAGAGTTGATGAAAGCGTAAGTAGTAGCATCCCGTTCACTGCATTCAAAATCTATTGGATTATAATGCCTGAAATAATGGGATTATTATTTAAAAAGGGCACCATGCAGCATTTAGTTTCTTTTAGTCTGAATTATTATACACATACCGTACCTATTCCAAATTTATCTCCCATACGTCAACAGATCTGCTACAACTCTGTAGAATACCCCCTCCTTAGTTCGTTAGTCACCTAATACAGTGCCTTGCATATGTTTACACACCCAGGCTAAAGTTGACTAAAAATAATTAAAAAAATAAAAATAAAATTTAAAAAAATCATCTTTTGGATATTGATCTTAATGCCTTAATTTAAAAAAAAGGAAAAATCCAACATTTAAATGACACCTATTTTCTTTGTGAATGAATAATTTATTGTATATAAATAAAAATTGTTCCTTAACCCTCGTGTTGTCTTCCCGTCAAAATTGAAAATCACCACTTGAAGCTTTTTATCAATGTTTTCAACTTTTTCAACATTTGTCACTTTGACGTTTTCAACACTACGTAACACTAACTTATTAACTTTAGTTTTACAGTTATTTTTGGAATTTATGGTCAATAAACTTAATTTATAGGAAATTATACCTAATGTTTGAGTTAGAAAAGCAGAAATTAGGAATTATTGAGACTAAAATTAAAGGAATGGATGTTGATGATAATCACAGACTGGAATATGTCAACTTTTACTCAATACTATTTCAAAAACACTTCCATTTGTTTTACAATGCTATAAAATTGAATAAGACGCCCCAAAATTAATGAAAGTAGAGATTTGTACTTGGCAAAGAGCGTTGGGTGGAATCAATCATGTTATTTTGGGGAATTAAAAAGAACATTGATATAGGACAACGGGTCAATTTGTATGTTAAAATACAGCGGGCTTAAATATACCCCCCTATGTTAAATTCCCATAGAGGCAGGCAGGTTTTTATTATTAAAGGCCAGTTATTTCATGGATCAGGATACTATGCATCCTGATAAAGTTCCCTTGGCCTTTGGAATTAAATAGAGAAAATAAGAGCGCCTGTCTGTCGATTAAATCAACCCAAATCGATAAGTCGACAAAATCATGCAACATGACGACAGCCCTAGACTCTGCTGTCCCTTTTCCCTCTTACCTGAGCTTGTTCTTGAGGGTGGAGACCTCCCGGTTCATGGCGTCTGCCGACTCCGTGGCGTCCTCCAGCTCCCTCTGCAGTTTCCTTCGGTTGGCGTTGGCTCTCTGAGCCTCCTCCTCGGCCTCCTCCAGCTGTCGCTTCAGCTGCTTCATACGAGAGTTTGCCTTGTCCACCTACAATTACACACAGGAAAATAAAAAGTCAGACGTGCAGGACAAGGAATTCTGCTGCAACGGTGTGATTCATTTAAAAAAGAAAAAGAAAAAGGATGGGAAACCCCTCTGACCTGGTCCTTATACTGCTCCGTGTTGCGTCTCTCGTCGTCCACCTGCAGGATGACTTCCTTCAGCTTCTTCTCGGTGCGTCTCACGAGCTTGGTGGCGCCCTGCCTCTCCCTGAGTCAGGAGAACAACAAGTCAGACTAAAAAACACTAAGTCCCGTACTGAAGGATTGTGTAACCTGGTGCCGGAGGAACAATCTAGATCTTCTACTTGTGGAAAAGTAGAGGATGCTCCGTCCTTCAAGTATTAATATTAAAATGTATTGTAAGAATCAAAAGTACTCCAAAGATCCCGAGACCGTGCGGTTGCGTCGAGACGTGGAAGTTGCAGCTGAATAGTTGTCTAACCTATTTCATTAGACTGTATGGGTAGTTGTATCTGTTACAGTGCATCATATATTGCTCTTATGTTTTGTTTAAGGTGCCGTAGGTAAGACTTATAAAACTAACTTCCTGTCATATTTACTGAAACTGACCCTATGTTCCAGTAGAACTACATGAAGCAGGTCATTTATGGGGGGGGGGGGGCGGGCTGCATGTCAATCATTGCTCATGCACATGCATTCATTCTCCCTCGTGGGTGGGCTTTAGCAGAAAGGGGGGGGGGGGGGCTGAGAAGTTGTCGAGGTTCAGATTTCTTGGCCAAGTCCTGGATCTTCACAATCCTACCTACGGCGCCTTTAATCTCCAATTAATCTCACGTTTGTATTGTTCTAAATATACTTCTAAAAAGGGATATTTTTCAAGTTTTTAATGCACAAGCGGTGTTTGAGACCGGACGTACTCCGGCGGGTACTTCGGCGGGTACTCCGGCGGGGGGCGGGTACTCCGGCGGGTACTCCGGCGGGGGGCGGGTACTCCGGCGGGTACTCCGGCGGGGGGCGGGTACTCCGGCGGGTACTCCGGCGGGGGGCGGGTACTCCGGCGGGTACTCCGGCGGGGGGCGGGTACTCCGGCGGGTACTTCGGCGGGTACTTCGGCGGGTACTCCGGCGGGGGGCGGGTACTCCGGCGGGTACTCCGGCGGGTACTCCGGCGGGGGGCGGGTACTCCGGCGGGTACTCCGGCGGGTACTCCGGCGGGTACTCCGGCGGGTACTCCGGCGGGTACTCCGTTCACAGCGACAGTACACGCAAATAACTTGAGTCTTGTGGAGAGAAGCATCTGGAAGGGCTTTGAAACTGAATCTTGCTCTTTATCCATTTCTGCTTAACCTTCATGTTGTCCTCGGGTCAAATTTGACCTGTTTTCAGTTTTTATTTTTTTTTAAAATCACAAAAAAATGGGCCTGCGTAATAAGCGCCGAAAATGTCAACATTAGAAATAGCAAATAACTTCGGAAAAAAACATCTAAAAAAACACCCGCAACATTGAAGAAGTGACACAAATGTCAGAAAAGCGCTAATAGTGTTTCATGGTTGACGGGAAGACAACACGAGGGTTAAGTTCGCCATCCACAACGTCACTGCTGCTTCGCTTCCGGGTTTCCCAGACGACGGGACGGCCTGAGGCCTAGATTTGGGAGTTAATTGGCTAATTAACTGGTTTTTATCTCGTTCATTTGTCCTGGTTTCTTGTAGAGGAATAAATACAAACATGAGCCCTGACCGTGTCAGTATATAACTGAATTACACATCTGTCAGCCAATCAAAAACCCAATCTGTTGTTGTCTGTCTGTACATTTCCCACCAAAAAGGGGAACAAAGATAAGCGGATTATTTCAATTTGATTCAAAACATCCATTTTTTTTTTTTTTATCTAATTCTGCTCAAGAACCTTTGTTCCTGATTTCCCAAACTACGAGGCCTGAATCCCAGAACGCGTGTGTGTGTGTGTGTGTGTGTGTGTGTGTGTGTGTGTGTGTGTGTGTGTGTGTGTGTGTGTGTGTGTGTGTGTGTGTGTGTGTGTGTGTGTGTGTGTGCTTTAATCGCGATGGCTGGGGCTTTCACCTGGTCTCCATGTCCAGCTGTTCCTCCAGCTGAGCGATCTTGGCCTCCAGGGCGGCCATGTTGGCCTTGTACTTGGACTTGACGGTTCCCTCGAGCTCCTGCAGCTTCAGTTTCAGCTCCTTGTTCTGGCGCTCCAGCTGGCAGCGAGCGCCCTCCAAGCGCTGACAGGTGCCGCGCTCCGTTGTCAGCTCCACATTCATCTGGTCGCTCTGAAGGACAGAAGAAGAAGAAGAACAAAGTTGGACAGAAACGCTTCACTAAGACTGGGGCTTGATCGATATGTTGGGTCAACATTTAAAGGAGTTGAAATCCAACTATTTATTACATAAACTAGGGCTGTGTGATTAATCAAAATGTTTCTGGGATTTTCGGTTCCTAATGATCACAAAAACAGATACATCGGGAAAAAAAAAACACATTATTTTGTACATTATATTTCCAAGTAAACCCTTATTTTGCCTTGTGTTCTGAATGAAAAAAAAGTATTGTAACGGTTAACATTTCACTGTGTTTTTTATTTTTTAAGATTTAGAGACATAGAGAGATTTTAGAGATTTCTTTAGAGATTTTCTTGGGCGTTTTAGCCTTTAATAGACAGTACAGCTGGGAGGGAACATGCAGAATATGGCCAGAGTTTGGACTCAAACCCGGAGCTGCTGCGTCGAGGACTGAGCCTCTGCATCATGGGCGCCTGCTCTACCAGGTGAGCTACCCAGGTGCCCAGTTCAAGGCGTTTTCATTGTTGATTTGATCACTGTTTGTAATCTTTAAATAAAAATATTTGATCACAAAAAAAAAAAAAAAATCAGGACAAGCCCCAAAACATAATCTTTAAAAAAGTAAGATTCGTGATTTCAATATTCAACAAAATTATCGAGATAGGTTTTTCTTTTATTCCTTCTTCCATAAATCGAGCAGCCCTGCCACACATGGCAATGAATCAATGCTTCTTTTGTAATGTCACTATATCTATCTATCCATCCATCTATCCCATCCATCCATCTATCCATCTATTCCCCCATCCATCATCTATTCCACCCATCTATCCATCTATTCCCCCCATCCATCATCTATTCCCCCCATCTATCCATCTATTCCCCCCATCTATCCATCTATTCCACCCATCTATCCATCTATCCCACCCATCTATCCATCTATTCCCCCCATCCATCCATCTATTCCCCCATCTATCCATCTATCCCACCCATCTATCCATCTATTCCACCCATCTATCCATCTATTCCACCCATCTATCCCCCCCATCCATCATCTATTCCCCCCATCTATCCATCTATTCCCCCCATCTATCCATCTATTCCACCCATCTATCCATCTATTCCACCCATCTATCCATCTATCCCACCCATCTATCCATCTATTCCACCCATCTATCCATCTATTCCACCCATCTATCCATCTATTCCACCCATCTATCCATCTATCCCACCCATCTATCCATCTATTCCACCCATCTATCCATCTATCCCACCCATCTATCCCACCCATCTATCCATCTATTCCACCCATCTATCCATCTATCCCATCCACCTATCCCTCCATCCCACCCATCTATCTCATCTATCCATCTATTCCATCCATCCATCCATCTATCCCATCCACCTATCCCTCCATCCCACCCATCTATCCATCTATTCCCCCCATCCATCCATCTATAAAAGAGAGCGGGTGTGTGTGCGTGTCCACAGACCTGCAGCATTGCTTTCTTCAGCCGGTCGTTGGTCAGCTCCGTGTTGCACTGCTCCTCCTCCAGCTCCTCCTCCAGCTGAGCGATGCGGGCCTCCAGACGTCTCTTCTCCTCCGCAACCAGAGCGCTGAGGGAGCGATTGAACAGAAGGTCACGTTAAGTCCATTTGATTTATTTAGCACATTTCATACACCAGGAGTAAACTCAAAGGGCTTCAAAATAAAAGCAGGCAAGGCAAAATAGGCAAAAATAATACAACGTACAAGATGAGAAGGTATTACATACATGGAAAAAATATAGAATAAGATAAAATAGTATTAGAATAATACTGTTGTGGCACGCCACTGTTGATAGTGCGAAGGAAATTAAATAAAAAAGGACACAAAAAGCGGTCAACAACAGGTGATGCACACAGCGAGACACTCTTGCCATTTTACTTGAGTTGGACAGATGTCTTACTTCTTGCTGGCCTGACTGTTAATCTCGTCCTGCAGCTCGTCTCTCTCCTGCTGGGCCTGTCTCTTCACGCGCTCTGCTGCCGCCAGCTCCTGCACAGGGACGAATGAGAGAGGAAAAAAAATCAGTTTCAGTGCGCCACAGCGGGCGGGGAATAGAGCAGCGAGGCGGAGAGGCGTGCGTGCGGACCTCCTGCATCTGGAGCATGTCGGCCTCCATTCCCTTCAGCTTCTTCTCCGTCTCCTTGCTCTGAGCCAGGATCTCCTCTCGGGACATGCGAGTATCATCCAGCTCCCGGATAAGATCCTTCATCTGGGCCTGCGGAGTCAAGAAGAATCAGTCACACTGAGTCAGACGCAGTGGTGGAAGAAGTGTTCAGATCCTTCACTTAAGTAAAAGTAATAATACCACACTGTAAACATTGTAAACACTGTAATCCACAAGTAAAAGTCCTGCATTGAAAAGTAATCAATGCAGAAGAGTAGTTTGTGTGTTTAATGGTCTGATCATCTCAGCTGGACTTGTAGGCCGTAACATTGTTGGCTAGTTTCATTTATAATAAAACATCAGATTTTATGAACTACATGTGTTTTGTGTGCAGGAATCTTATTGTGTAAAGTAACTAAAGCTGTCAGATGAAAGTAAAAAGTTCAATATTTCTCTCTGAAATGTAGAAGTAGAATGTGCCATGAAGAGACGACTCAAGTAAAGTACCTCAACATTTTAACTCACATCCAGTACGTAACCCTTGTGTTGTCATCACGTCGATCGTGCAACTTATTGTTTTTCTGGGTCAGAATTTATGTTTCGTTCGTCTTTTTTTGAAAACCGGAAAAAGGGTTTTTGTCACTTCTTCCAATGTTTGTCCTTTTTTGACGTTTTTGTGGGCTTTTTCGCCCACATTTTTGAAGCTTTTGCAGACATTTTTCTCACTTTTTTCAACGTTCTTTCATTACAAATATTTCTTGAATGCTATAAAATTGAATAAAACATCAAAAGTAAAGAAAGTAGTGGGCTGATCATTTAGTTTACTTGTGAAGAGCGTTGTGCAGAACAATCAAACTTTATTTTTCTGAAAATTTGGTTGAAAGAAACCCACTTTTCTTTTTTAAAAATGGGTGAAATTTGACCCAAGGACAACGCAAGGGTTAAGTGAATGTACTTGGTTACATTCCCCCACTGGTCAGAGAGGACACATTGAAGACGTTGCATTGAAGCCATCTGGACGACGGACTCACCTGGAGTTTCTTCAGCTGCTTCAGGGCCTCGTCGCGGTTCTTGTTGGCCATGTCGATGCCTGCCTCCAGTTCCTTCAGGTCCAGCTCCAGCTTCTTGCGCCCGGCGACGGCTGCAGAGCGCTGCTTCCTCTCATCCTCCAGCTCCATCTCCATCTCCCGCACCTGATGGATGCACGCTGGAGTTCAACCACGCCCCGTAACCCAGCAACAAGAAACTGCACCTACATGCTTACACCCCGAGCAGTGTTTCAGCCTGAATGCGGCAATATCATTTAATTGAAATTGTAGGATATTTGAACCTCGTATTCAAATGATTGTCAAGGTGGAAAAAAAAACAAAACAAGCTCTGACTTTTGTACAAAACAAAAAGAATACTGATCTAGTACAAAGTGTTTTTGTCTGTAGTGCTGCCCCCACTCGGTCGATTAGTCAACTAACTGTTTTTTTTGTGGTCTTAGTCGAGTAAGTTGCTTTTGGCTCAAAACTCCACTTAAAAAACAGAACGTAGCAATGTAAATGTAGCCTAAATCAACTGATTAGTCGACAAAACCGTAGGAGTGTTAGGCTATGTTCACAGACCTGTCGTTTCCAGAACAACAACAACAAAACATGAAGTCGGAGGACAGCCAGTTAAACGGTATGACTCGCTTTGTTTTATGCAACTCTCTCTCTGTTGTTTTATAACCAGCATGAAGCTGGACTCACTGGTGACAGTGGCAGAGAGGAGGACACTGGACAAACTGCAGTACATTATTGACAATGCCAGCCACCCCCTTGCACACCGTCATCAGCACCCAGAGGAGTCAGTAGGACCAGCAGACTCAAGGACTCCTTTGTCCCTCATGCCATTACACTCTACAACTCCTCACTCGGGGGGAGGGGTAAAAGGACAGCACATATACACACACACACATACCTGGACTCACATAAATACCTGGACACTTGACTGATAATTTATGGTAAATGTCTGTTTATAACCAAAAGGTTTTTATTGTTATTAGTACTACTACTACTACTACTACTACTACTACCTTTATACTATCTTTTTTCTCTAGTGTATTTGTTTCTTTTTCTTGCTGAAAACTCCTGCTGGAAATTTCAATTTCCTTCCAGGAGTCATCCCAAAAGGATTAAAAAGAGAAGTCTAAGTCTAGAAAAAGGCGTCTGTCAAAACAGACACCAAGTATGAACATCTAAGATGTTCGCTGTATTTGTCTGGAACCAAACGGTTCTCTATATACAGATTGTCTAGCAGTGTAGAGCCAACTGCCCACAGGCAGCAGAAACCCAAGATTTGCCTCATTCTCCACCCTGTACGGACCTGTTTGACCAGTGACCTCTTCTTCTCCTCGCCCATCTCGTCGCGTCCCGCCAGGTCCCTCTCGTACTGGGCCTTCATGGCCTGCATGTTGACCTCCAGGCGCAGCTTGGCGTCCTCGGTGGCCTGCAGCTCGTCCTCCAGCTCCTCCAGCTGAGTCTTCATCTCCTCCAGCTGCTGCTCCATCGCACGCTTGGACTTCTCCAGCTCGTGGACCTGCGAATTGATAGAATTGAGTATTGCGATTTTTTCCTCCTTTAACAAAAACTACAGTTGAATAATACACTTCTATACACACAACCTGTATTTTCAGCTTTCGCTCGGTTTAGTTGGAAACAGATATGATGTAGTCACTGTTTGTAGTGCAGTATATACAGAAAATAGTTGTTTTTTTTTACTATACATTGGATTTTACAAAATGTTCCCCCACCCTTAGTACGATCAAACAACACGGACACAAACACACCTCTGAAAAACACGTTTTGTTAGACTTACACTCTTGCCAACATCGTCCTTAGAGGATACCAGGTCCTCCATTTCAGCCCGCAGAAGTTTGTTGTTGCGGTCCAGTTCCTCCTTGGTGTCCATCAGAGAGTCCAGCTCACGGGTCAACGCCAGCGCCCGGGTGTCCTTCTCACGGGCCTCGGCTTCAGCCCGGTCACGCTCCTCTGCGTAGCGGGCAGAAATGGTTTTCTCCTCTGCCAGCATCTAGACAAGGCCAGGAGGACAGGGTCAACTCTTCATTCTAAAGACCTCAAGTCTATAAAGTAAGGCTGTGCAATTGATAGTTTAAAAAAAATAAGAAATTGCTCCTAATAATCACTAAAGCAATTATTTTGCACATTACGTTTTGCAGGCACACCTTTTTTATCCGAATGTGTTCCGAATGACAGAAAATAAGTCTGATGAAACATCTTTCCAAAGTCAGTAAATGTGACTAAAATAATCATGATTAGGAATTTTACTATAATAGAACAGCCCTACTATGAAGATTAAAGAAGTGTCTCACACACACACACACACAAACACACACACACACACACACACCTGGTCAAACTTCTTCTGCTTCTTCTCCAGGTTGGAGACGATCTGTCGGAGGTGGTCCTGGTCTACCAGTAGGTCGTCCAACTCTTGCTGGACACGAGTCTTTGTTTTGTCCAACTTCTCATAGGCAGAACACTTCTCCTCCAGACGCAGGCTCAATGCCTCCATGTCCCGCTGAAGCCTCTTCTTCCCCTCCTCAGCAGCCTCCAGGCAGCCAGAGTCCTGCTCCACCTTCTTCTTCATTTCAAGAAGCTATAAAAAGGAGAGATGTGGTGTCAAAAAGGGGCTTCAGGGAGCTTGTGGTGAAAAGGAATATTTACATCTGGAAAGCCAAATTCAGATTTCAATGCCAAGTAGCTATTCCTTAACCTTTTTCCAGGCTCGGCCCTGACTTTATCCGCTGTGCTTTAGAAGCTCCAGGGTAGTTCATTTTTCGTTTATTGAGCATTAACATTGGAAGTTACAAGTTCCCAAAGTAACACACAAAAAAGCAGAATTAAAATGCTCACATTTGACCTTTTTACTAACCTCCCCCCCCATAGAAAAGTAATTCTGTCGAATGAGTTTCTGAGCTACTGGTCTCAACGTCTCAGGTTATTAGCAGACGGTGTGAGGGACATGTTCATGTGTGTGCTTCCATACCTGAGCCTGAACAGTTTGCAGCTGCTTCTCCACATTTCTCTTGGCCTCTTCCTCTTCCTCCAGCTGTTCCCTCAGGTTGTGCTGTTCGTCCTCCAGCTGGCGCAGACGTGTGCTGTTTGCCAGTTTCTGCCGCGTCTCTTCCTGGAGCAATTCCTGTTGTGGAAACACGGCCATGGAAAGGTGAATTATATGAAGCGGACCATCTCCTAACGTATTATCAAAAGAGTTTGGAAATCTCAGCAATTTTCCTCATCAGTCACCTGACATATTTTAAGAAATGTTTGATTAAAGTCATTTACAAATGAAAAGTTTGTTTCATACTGTTTACAGGGATGTAATAGTATGAAAATGTAACCTTTAGTTATAATGACCAAAATTATTATTATAATTTCAGTATTATCGCGGTATTTTTATAAGTGTGTTCAATGCCTTTAGCAGCAACTTTAGCAGCAGGTTCTGCAGACAGGATAACGATGTTCAATCAACTGTCCTTCGGCATTCTTATAATAACCAAAATATGCCCATGCAGGGGCACCGCCAGGAAATTTGGGCGCCATGACAAAAAAAAAACAAAAAAAAAATTTCAAATTGGGTTAGTTTAATTCATTCAGAACACCTCGGACAGAATTGTATATTACTTTTTTTTCCTATTTTTACCTGTCAGTCATGGGCCATTAAAATTTTAAGCTTAAAATTTTAAGCTTAGAGGGCTGATAAATGTCCTGAACGCTGTCCTCTCCTCCTTCCGCCATGATTCCTACTTTAAGAAACGCACATTGGAGGCTACGCAGTGCGCCATCGTGGTTTACCATTACATCCCTAAAAACAACACGTCCCTAAAAACAACACGTTTGTCCCTCGATAAGAATGTTAAAGAACTGGCACAAGATTACATTCAGAGCACAATTTGAATCATTCAATGAATAATGTGAATTAATTCCTCTCCTTTTTCGTTGTAACACAAAAGGCCTCAAAATAGATCAGACCAGACAACTGACTTTATGGACTTCATCTAACTTTCATTCTTTAGGCTACAGCCTTTTTCATAAAAATAAATGGTTATGCTTTGTCTCGAGTGCCATTACAGGATAGATGAGGTTATGGATTTGAAAGTTTTCATCCTTTAAATTTTATATAAGACAGCAGGTTCCCTTCCTGTATCTGGGTCTAATCGCGTTCTAACCTGAAGTGAACTTAACTCTAGAGGACTCGGAAGCAAACTGAGACCCCCGTTTTCAAGCGGACCAGAGTTCGGTTGTTTGGTCCACAACAGAGTTCAAAAGAGCTTTTGCACCGCCCCAAGTCAGCGACGCAACGCTCCAGGATTGAGTTAAAAAGAACCGGGTGTGATAGCAACCTTAGACCACGGGGGGTCTTATCCCTTTAACATACAGGAGGGGATAAACAGCGTGTACGTCTGCGTACCTGAACATCCCGCAGCGAAGACTCCACAGCTGAGCAGTCTTTTGTTGCCTTGATGGACTTGCTCTCCACGTCATTCAGCAGACCGGTGACATTATCCAGCTCAGCCTGGGGACAAAAGAAGACACATCATCTACTTACAGTTCAATATGTATGCATGAGTATTTATTGCATGAATAGTCAGTTTATAATGGCACATCATGGCATTTCGCATATGGCAAAGTTATCGCCACCACATGCGTAGGGGTACACAAACCTGAAGTTTTGCGATTTTCTCGGCCTGTTCCAGCCTCTGGCGCTCGCTCTCTGAATGTTTGACCAGCAGCTCCTGGACTTGGCCTTCGGCCTTTTTCCTGCGATGCTCCGACTCTCCCTTACCCTGCATCAGGGTTTGCATCTCGATGGCTAACTCGTTCCTCTCCGACTCCAGAGCCTGCTTGGCCTTCTCCATGGACACTTTGTTCTGCAGGATAGGACAAGCATTAATGGTTTCCGCAGTCAAAAGACAAATGTAGGAGAAATCAAAGCTGTTTGGATTAAAAAAATAAAGAAGCTGTGAAGATCATTTACCCTCTTAGCCTGCTCCAGCTGCTCGTTGAGCTCGTCGAAGGCCTGGCTGTGTTTCTGTCTCATCTCAACCAGCTGGAGTTCGTGGACTTTGGCCTCGTCTTCCAGAGTCTTTTTAAGATGCGTCACCTCGGTCTCCCGCTTGGCCCTGAGAAGGGAGAGCGCAGGTTAATCTTCTTGCAGGGTTTAACAATAAGGGCCTCGACACACCAAAGAACAGCCAATCCATTGGAGTAGTGAGGATTTCAAAAGAATAAAAAAACTACTGTAAGGAGGCACACGTAAGGCTCTTCTCCTTTTTCATCATCTTATAACAGGATGAACATTACATTAGATTTGACCGATTGGAGAGGAATAACTATTTTTACACAATATGTCCATAAGATGGCAAACGAGATATACATACTTGTGTTGGTATATTTATTTCAACAATAACATGTCTTTTTAAAGTTCTCAATTTATATAAGGGCCAGTGAAATTGACTTGGTGCAAGTGGAATTATTTTTTATTTACTTATTTTATTTTATTATATTATTATATTATTTTTATTACTTCCGGACAATAAAAAAATTAAAAAGTTGAACCGTGCCTTGTGTCACGATGTATAACAGACGCAGACCTCTGGCCTACGTTACTGTAACCGTGGTAGCAGCTTATAGACGAGTGTCTCTACCTGAGTTCCTGCTGAGCGGCGGTGGAGTCCAGCGTGTCCTCCAGCTCCGTCTTCAGGGCCTCCAGCTCTTCTCCCAGGTCCCTGCGGTGTTTCTCCGCCTTGGTGCGGGCCTGCCTCTCCAACTCCAAATCCTCCTGCAGCTCGGAGAGCTGAGCCTCCATCTCGCGGATCTTCTTCTGGGCCAGGTTCTTCTGCGCCGCCTCCTCCTCGATCCTTCAGGGACAAAAAAAAGTCAGCAGAAATCAGTAAATGGAGCAGTGGGATGGGGAATCTTTGGTTTGATTACAATAACCTGCGATACTTCTGGCTGATGAACTGCTTTTAGGGTAACAATGGCAAACAATTACTAAAAACAAAGAGTCCTTCACTAGTGCTGCCCCCAATTATCCGACTAATCTGGGTTGTTTTGGTCTTAGTCGACTAAGCATTTCCTTAGATGATTAGATATTTTTATCAGGGTACCCTTAGGATTCTTCAAATTAAAATGTAAGATTTTTTTTTACTACCGCCTAGGATGAAACTGAATGCCAACTTCACGGCCTTATCATGGAAAATAAGTGTGGATTTTAAGCTTAAAAAAAAAAATCTTCACATTTTTGTGAAGTGTGTTTGTACTCTAATATCAAATCAATTTGTTGCATTTAGTCCTATGAAACAAAAAATACAAAAATAAAGTACATTAAGCACACAAAGTTACCCAAACAAAATATATATTTTTATGACGTTATCGCATTTATTTAATAAAAAACAAAACAAAATACTTCTAATACTTTTAAGACCTTGCAGGTTCATGCTAAATTACTTATATTTAAAGAAACTCATGAGCACATCTGTGGTAAACACAAGATTTAAAAGTGGTGCTTTTGCATGATTCTTTGTGGAGATCGGAGATGGATTCAGTCAACTCATCGATTAGTCGACAAAGTCGTATGAGCGTTAGTCCATTAAGACTTTTAGTCGAGGACAGCTCTATCCTTTACAGACCTGCCCAGAGCTGCCTGAAGCTCTTCCTCCTAGTCGACAAAATTCATATTTTATGTATAGTGTCAAATCACATCAGTGGTTATCTCAGGACAACTTACAGATAGGTCTAGACCACACTCTGTAATTTACAAAGACCCAACATTTGGAGTCAATTTGAATTTGCTCAGCGAGTTACTCTGGCGTCGAGCAACGCTGCTCATTAACTATGCCCTTGTAGCCGAACTGCACCAATCACATCGGTGTGTCTGATGTAGGCGGGGCCAGAGGTGAGCTAAACAGATGATGACAGTTTAATCTACCGGTTAGCTCCGCTGGTAGCTAAGCCTGTGGGGCTCTGCATACGTCACACCGTGTGTTGTTGTGATTGGTCGTAGTGTTATCCACCGAGATGGGAGGCTTTCATTACGCGATGCCAGACCCTTAATCTTTCGGATTTGGGTGTGGATTTCCAGGCTGAGCATTTGGTGCGACAGTGAGCGAGTGTTAGCATACGAAGGCTTTCTTTAGTAGCAGACAGCACGATCCTTTACAGACCTGGCCAGAGCTGCCTGAAGCTCTTCCTCCTTCTTGGCCAGTTGGGCGCGGAGCTCAGCGATCTGGGCCTGCAGCTCAGCGATCTGGTCGTGGATCTCATTGAAGTCGCCATCCAGCTTGCGTCGGTTCTTTTCCAGCTCCTGGCGCTGCTTCTCCTCCCTGCGCAGGCGGTCTGGCGGAAAAAAGGGAAACAAATACGAGTTTAGAGGGAGGGAAGGACGGAGATGCCAAAGGTTGGAAACTGTGGTAACACCTTGTGCTGTTTAGGACCAATAGAAACTTTCCATTCCGAGTACTTATTTATTCTATGGTTAGACTCAATATCATCTATACTATGGTTACTTACTTTTGCTGTTATTTAATTACAGATTATTATTATAGATTGCAATATTTTTTGTACTATGGCCTCGTAACTTTACTTAATCTTTTATATAATGCCACTTTACATTCATTCGGTACTTTCTGCACATTGTTTGTTGTTTTTTTACTAAATGTGGCTGTAATAAAGGGAACTTCCCCATTGTGGGATGAATAATATGAACTAAAATGAACTATAGGTCCATTACAAGTGTATCCACATTCCAAAGCAAACCCTTTTATTATTTTTGTGTGTATGTGTGCATTTGTATGGTGTCTTGTTTTTCTTGATTGTCTTGTTGTGTATTCCTATTCATGCTTTGTTTTAATTGTGTGTAAGCCGTTTTTTAATACAAAGCACTTTGTGTTAACACGTAATGAAGGGTGCTTTACAAGTAGTATTGACATTTGACAGTGTCTATGTCCCCGCCGCGTGCCCTCCCTACCCTCCAGGTCTGTGATCATGGCCTCGTGTTTGTTCTTGAGTTTCTGCAGGCTCTTGGATTTCTCCTCTTCTTCCGCCAGGTTGGTAGTGAACTCAGAGATCCTCTCCTCCATCAACTTCTTCTCCTGTACTCACAAAAAGGGGGGGGGGGGGGACGCTAAGTATCCACAGAGATGACGCACTTTCATTTGTTACGTTGGTCTTTTTCAGAGCAAAATCCTTTCATTTGAGCACAGTAGGAGCTAGCGCCATCTTAAGTTTGTCAATGCACTGACACCAAAAAGAATAACGACTAGTCACGTCTCCAATGAATCAATCCTAACCTTCATTAGTTTGTGGTTCTGATCATCGAGAAGCATGACATCCTCTTCTATCTTCTTCATCTTAGCCTCGATGGTGACCTTCTCCAGCTGAAGCTTCTGTCTGGCCGCTTCCTCCTCGTCCAGCTGCTGCTCCAGGTCCTGTCACAATCACAATCACAATCACAATCACAATCAGAATCACAATCACAATCACAATCAGAATCACAATCACAATCAGAATCACAATCACAATCAGAATCAGAATCAGCTCTATTTGCCAGGTATGAGGACACATACGAGGAATTTTTCTTTGGAGCATCGTTCCTCACGCTGTGCTTACACATACAAAAACAACCAAAACAAAAATATACACACACTAATATATACATACTATAAACAGAAACAATATAGAGGCATGAGTGCAATGAAGACACATAAGTACAATTATTTAACTGTGGAGCATAGTGCAAAGGACAGTGAGCAGATACACCAACGACATGTGTTTTATTGCTCGTTTACGCTGCATCCTAGGGCTGGCAACAAATATTCTAAATTTGAATATATATATTCGAAATAGTAAAAAACAAAAACAAAAACAAACAGACATTTGATTATGAAAATTTATATTTGACTATTGTGAGAAAAAAGTGACACTGCGGCTATCCGTCTTCCTCACGCGAGGGCGAAGAAGACGCCACAAAGACGGCAACGTAACCATAGAGACAACGAGATTCGGGTTGTTTATGATCTAAATTACAAACGGCTCAGTGAACGCAGAGAGAGAGAGAGAGAGAGAGAGAGAGAGAGAGAGAGAGAGAGAGAGAGAGAGAGAGAGAGAGAGAGAGAGAGAGAGAGAGAGAGAGAGAGGTATATATGTTTAAGTTTAACGTGATACAGGACATTTTATTAATTTATTTCGCAATGTGTCTGTATGTTTATCTTTTTAAATACATATTTGTGTGTTGAAATAAAGAAGACGGTAGTTATTTCTCCCTTTGTAGTGTTTTCCATCTTATGGCCTTTATGCGCAAAAATAGAAATTTGAATATATTCAAATATAAATATCTATATTCTGTGGTTTTAGGATACATATTCGGAGGTCGTGTTTGGCCAGTTCTGACAGCCCACTGCAGGTGTACGTTCATATTATTGGGAGTGAACTTACACCGATGTTTTGCTGCATCTTCTTCTTCTCAGACAGGAGCTGAGAGGCGCGCTCCTCCTCCTCCTCCACACGGGCCTCCAGGTCGTGCAGGATCTCCTCCAGCTCCTGCTTCTTGGCAGCCAGGCGGGCTCTCATCTCCTCCGCCTCGGCACACAGCTCCGTTTCCGCCTGAAGCTGCTCCTGCAGGGCCATCTTCTCCGCATTCAGCTGCAAGCACGCACACAGATGACTTAAATATCCCAAATATCAAAATCAAGGGTGAGCGCCACTCATTTGATGTTCAAAACATAGGGTCAGTGATTCATCAATGAATATTACATGGAAGAACAGGACTATATGCTATACTCTATATCTATCTATCTAATAATGTAAAACTTATAAAATTATGAAAAAGAGGCTTAGGACCTGACCAAACTTAAGTGTGTATTGATCTGAACTATTCATATCTGATTGTGTTTAGCCCTCCCGACAGAGACACACACACACACACCTTAATGTATAAGACTATAGGTTAAAGTAATGGGTTTTATGCCTTTGTTGTTTTATGTAGGCAACCTTATGCTTTTTTTATTAAAGTGTTTACTTGTGTCTAAGTTGTAGATTTAAGGACTCCTGTAATTGCTCTTATATATTTTTCTTCTTCTCTTCCTTAGGTTTGATTCCTTCTATAAGCCCCTCTGGGTTTTCATTATCTCACTTGCACAATCTTTTTTAAAATGTTCTTGCATTTCTGTTGTTGGTTTTATTGTGCGTTAAATTAAAATTTGATTTCAGACCAATTTTCTGAGATGGAAACGGAAATGACCGTAACTAAGGGACCGTGGTTTCTCAAAGATTACCTGACTTTGTTTTTGCTCCATCTCCTGGAGCTGCTGCTCGGCATACAGATGCTTCTCCTTCACCTTCAACAGCTCATCGTCCTTGGCCTGCATCTCCTCCTCCTGCCGGCTGACTTGCAGCAAAGGCTTCACCTGAGGACCAAACGGTAGAAAGAGGGGGAGTTAGAAAAGGGAAAAAAAGGCTAGGATTCAAGATTCAAGATGTTTATTTGTCATATGCACAGATTTTACACCATGCAATGAAATTCTTAAGTTGCAACGTTTCCCACAATATAAAAATGTACACACTATGCACACAATATATTTAAAAGATTCAGGTATAAGATAAAATCGCATGCAGCAGCAAAACATTAAAAGCATTATAAAAAGCATATGCATTGAACAAATGCAAACAAATGCAAACATTCACAGTGTAGTGCAAACAGTGATTAGATTGCAAGTAGAAATTGTCAAAAGACTGAGTCATTCAACAGCCTGATGGCCTGTGGATAAAAACTGTTTTTAAGTCGGGATGTTCTGGCTTTCAGGCTCCTAGAACGTCTGCCAGAAGGTAACAATGTGAACAATATGTAGGGTTGAGAAAAACACCATTGGGAATATGTTGGCTGAGATGTTGCCGGAGTGTGAGGTTCACCTTGGTGAAGAGCCTCCACCACTGCCAGTTCCTGAGTTTAAGATACGCAGCACAGTTCCTCTGGATCACCTTCATTGCGGTCAGTTGCTGCTGTCTCCTGGTAAAAGCCCTGCAAAGCAATGTCAAGACACTCAGACTCAGACACTTCATTTTAATGTCAAGACACAGACTCAGACACTTCATTTTAATGTCAAGACACAGACTCAGACACTTCATTTTAATGTCAAGACACTCAGACTCAGACACTTCATTTTAATGCAACAAACAAACTAAACGCTGAGACAGCAGAAAAGGTCTTGTTCAAGTTTTGAGTGTGATGAGTCTGCTTAAATGTTGCCTCTCAAATGATGTTCTAAATATTAGGGCTGGGTATGGCCAATGATTTGCCAAATCAATTTTGATTCTGATTCACAAGGTCCCAATTCATTCGCTATCAATTTCAGTCTACAATGCCAATTTTTCTGGGATGTAAGAGATTGATCCGAGATCTTGTGCAGTAATTTGTACAAGCAAGACACAACCCTCATTTACATTAGACATGTCTTTTCACTCTTGCCTAAACTCTAAGTTGTTGTCCATTATGCCGTCCTCTTTCAGTTTCAGTTTTCTGATTTGCACACGTCGGGGGACAGTAACTTTTGTTTTTTTGTTTTTTTTTAAAGAAAGAAAAAAGATTCTCTCTTGTTCTAGAGAGAATCGCGATGTATCTATACTATACTATATCTATGTATCTAAGTATCTAGGATTTCTTCCCCCCACCCCTACACACAATGTGTGTTCTCTCCAGTAAACTGGGACTATAATTTGAGAGGACTGTACAATTACAAAACTTATCCCAATTGTACAATCCTCCCAAATTATAGTCTTCGTTCACTGGGCCAGTAACTATATAGTGTAGGTTACCGTACATTCATGAAACCTCAAAATGGTTTTTGACCTTATATTTTGCTGTGTGGGTGCATTGAGTTTATCACTTAATTGCCTTTTCTAGATTTTGGAGTCAAATGTTTCAGCGTCTTTCTTTTCTATGTCCATACATACAAAAGGAAGCAAAGGATATTTGGGAAGAAGCAAAGTTGCTATAATAAAACAGCGAGAAATTAAACAGACTGAACAATAGTACAGTTACCAACCACTTCTCTCACCGGAAACCATTCCGCTCACTTTTAATCCAAAATAGAAGAACTTTTAAATAAGTGCAAATTATTAGTAGCCTAACTGCTTGAAAGGACGGTTACAGTTCAGAGTCGTGGTCACGTCTATTTTTAGGCTACTGACACATTCAGTCGGTCTGCTTTATAACACCGGCCGTGTATCTTACAAATAATGGGTTTAATTTCATCAAACTTCCATGTGAAGCTGCTGCTCACTCTGTATAAAGTATGAATTTATCAATCAATGCATCAATCTGAATGACTTGAGCCTGGCTCGCCCTAGTCGCTCCTCCTCAGCCTGGCCTGGCCGTCGCCAGGCTGCACAGATCCGACTAGGTCAAGCCTCGCTTGGTCGGTTAATCTGGATTCATAAATGATGCTTCTGTGAAACCCCCAGGCTATAAAGTGTCAAAGTGTGTCCATTGTCTTTTCTTACTTGCGGGCCACGTAGCCTCTGCACCAGGCCTGGAAACTGATGATGATGTCCGTGATCTTCATGTCTCTCTCCTCCTCCAGGTGAGCCAGGACCCCGGCCCTGAAGAAAACTTTACTCTGGCCGATCCGGTACAGGTTGGGATCCAGCTCCAGGCTTTTGATCTGACAGGACAGGAGATGAACTGGTCAATTGCACTGCAGAGGGACTTGGTTATTGTGGGGGCTTTGCTAGAGTTTTGCAGAACGCTTACCATGAGCACACAGGCCTGCTTTCCATCCATGAAGCCCTTGGGGATAGAATTGGGAGTGAGGATTTCATACCTTGGGGAGAGGGGCAGAGGAAGGGATTTTAGGTCATTCTTTTGTTACATATAGCTACCAAAAAACAAGAAAACTGGTTACAGCGTTATTATTCAGTTACCTCTGTCTGAACTCCTGGAAGACGATGCGGTTGGGGAAGCCCTGTCTGCAGATACGGATCCCCTCCAGCACACCGTTGCACCTCAGCTGGTCCAGAACCAGGTGGGGGTCCAGTTTACCAGCCTGCCAAAGAAGAACATTTGCTGATATGCAGTGTGGCAAAACATAGAGAAAGGCTTTATTCTACACAGTGGCTTATAGAGCAAACCACTGCGACGTCGGGCTAACACAAAGACCGCTTTCTAGTAGACAAACGACAGTTTGGTAAAATTGTTTATTTCTATTTTAAAAGAAATATTGTTAAACACGGAGGTCCGACCTAGCCGACAGTTCTGCTGTGCTTACTTCATGAACTGTGTTGCTTTGCCAGAGTCTTTGATAAAACCAAATCTAGTGTTATGAACAGCAGCAGCTCACCGCCTAGTTAGGGTGGTTTCAGTTCTTAGTCTGTGGCCCAACGGGTACCTGAGCTCTCCAAGATAACGTTAGCCAAAGTGTTGACAAATGAACGCATCAAATCTGCTAATGAGATGAGAGTATATCCAGTAGTTCCTCGTCCCTAGTTTGCTCAGTGCCGTTACATTTGATCTACGGGATGAAGGACTTTTTCTACCTGGAAGTTATTGTACGCCAACATTGTGGTCTATAGCAACTTAAAAAAAAATTATAAGTTCTAGGAACTATGGGACAAAACTCAAGAAAACTAGTAACTCAGCAGGTTTAGGAGGTTTTTGGTCCTTGAGAAAGATCTTAATAGATGATACAGATAAATGGATGTATTTCTCCGGTACCTTTTTCTCGTGGTTAGGGATGATGCAACGGACAAAGTTGGGGTTTGTGTTCCTCAGCGTGGCCATGAGCTTGGACAGCTGCTCTTTGTACAGCTGGCCCACTGTGCGGAACATGCCCTTGCGGGTCTTAAAGGCACCGGGCATATCGGACATGCCAGACACCTTATCCAGACCCACGATGCGGTCCACTGAGAGAAGAAACAACAGAGAGAGGACAGAGAGAGAAGTGAGACACTATGTAAGAAGCTAGTGGATTTAGTTTGAATTTAATCATTTGAATATTTGACCAGGAAAACTCAAACCAAATGCATGTCACAAGGGAGAATGAATATGACCATTGTCTCTCCACATCCTCTTGGAAAACAATACATATACCAGGAAAAAGTAGAGGCGGTTCATAACACCGGGACCAGTGAAACACCACACAAAACACAGTGAATGCTGACGGGAATCGGGGGTGGGATGACCGAGAGGAGTCACAAAAAGCAAGTGAAGCGTGGAGAGATTACACATCATGACGAAAAATAAAACTCATGGATGCAGTGCATGGAAGGGGGGGCTGTTCGACTGTTACCACTGCTAGTGTGTAGCTCTGTGAGTGAAAACTATGTGTCACCTAAATTAAATATGTATGTGTGTGTCAGGAAGGTGGCAAACTCTGGCGGTTGCAGTGGGCATGTAATCTTTGTGGTGATTTAAAAAAAAACAAAAAAAACACACCAAACCCATGCAGTATATACCCATCGCTGCAGTAACCATGACCAACACCAGGAGTCCCCAAACACCACTATTACACAGAGGGAGAAAAGGAGAGTTCAATGATAGAGCAACAAGTCCTAAGATGACCAGAACACACACCGCTGGTTAAAGACACTGGAACAACTCACAAAATCCTTTTATCCATTGAAAATTTGAACATTAGGAGAAATGGATGGAGAAATAAGCATGGTCAAACAGATAGCAGGAGTAAAGGAGGGGGGGGGAAGAGGCTTAAATAAATAAAATGGAAACCTTGTCACCTGAGTTTGAGTGTAGAAAAGGAAAACGCTGATAAAAATAGGCTCTCTGAGATTTCTGTACCTCTGAGACCCAGTAAAAGAAAGAAATGACAGACAAAATGGTGCCAAAACAGAGGAAGAAATGGATGGACACAACAAGTGGGATTTGAGAAGGTAAATACAAAAAGGTCCAGACAATTAAAGAGAAAAAAAAAAAAAAGCACCATGAAATGCAAAACAGGAACCCAAACATGACATATGTTCCCACAACAAGCACCGCTCCCAGAGAAGCAGTGCCTCCCGGGTCACAGGCTAACGTCTGCCTCGACTCACCGTCGCGCCACAGCTCAGACACAAACTTGTCAGTGGACTGGTTGAGCAGCGAAGCCACGTTGTCATTCAAGGGGTCCATGTTCTTCATCAGCCACTCGTCCGCCTTGTAGTCCACCTGAGGGGTAACAGCAGGCAGGAATTGAGACTAACTAACAGGCCGGCTACATTGCATAATGCAGAGCGGATGTTCCAACGCTACACTTCCACTATAATCAATGAAACTGGCAAAACCAGGCATGAGAGCAGCACGTAAGTGGTGCATATGCACAGAAATGGATCATAAAGTGTTTACATTTCTTTTGAATTAAACTACAATAAACAGGAAATTATCTAATGACTGTCAATGAGTGGATAGTTTGGTTTATAAAGTTTCTATTTATTGTTTCCTTGTCACCTGCGTCCTCTGATAACAGCAGACAATAGATTGTAGTTTCACAGCGCTGTGCCGAGAGCAAAAACGGAAGTAATAGCAACGATCTACAACAACGTAGCCAAAGCATTAGACCTCTGAGCCATTATCATAAAGTTTGAAAACTGAACAAATGCATGGAAAGAAAAAAAAAAAGGTACATTGAAGACAAATTAGGATGGAGAACACATAATGAACTACTCACCTTGCCAGCATAATGGATGACAGAGAAGTCTGCTTCATCCTTCAGTTTCTTGGGCTTAAAGAACTTGGGGTGAGTGCCCTGCTCCTGGAGCACCTTCTCCACAAAGCTCTTGTCCGTGGCTTTGGGAAACCAGCACTCCTCATCCAGCAGAGCGAGGATACCAGGAGGGTTGGCCTGCACACACAAGGGAGAGGGCCCAATTTAAGGAGTGAAACATTAAGGCCCTGAAGTTCTCAACACACTGGAAGAACAAAGAAGAAGGAACATTTTTATTTTCATGGATTTGTGTCTGACTTATGTGACCAAGAGTCTTTGAAAATGGATGAAACCAATGCTGTAATTCAATAGGGCAACAGCAACCGTCAATTTACATCCACAGGCTCAGATAGTTGTTCTAAGTCTCTGACAACATTATGGAAAAAACGTCATCCTGCTAGGCTTTGGTTGTGTAACTTACCGATGCCAGGTCAACACCTGAATTAGTCATTTAGATACAAATCCATGAGAAAACAGGGATCTGGTTAAAATTAGTGTGATTCCTTTTAATACATCGGGGTAACATGAAGAAGTTCAAGCTTGGCGACAGGTGAGTACGACTTTTAAACTCACAGGTTTCTCAATAAGGTCGATGCAGGGCTGCAGGTCGAGGCCGAAGTCGATGAAGCTCCACTCGATGCCCTCCCTCTGGTACTCCTCCTGCTCCAGGATGAACATGGTGTGGTTGAAGAGCTGCTGCAGCTTCTCATTGGTGTAGTTGATACACAGCTGCTCGAATGAGTTCAGCTGGGGAGAGACACGGGAGAAAAAATGCTTAATAACACACGTTGATCAACACAGCACAAATAAAAACATTGATGATTTTTTAAATACACAGCAGGAAGGGAGAGATCGGAGAGCTACTTGGAACTAGTGTTATGGCACCTTTCTTAGAGACGAGTGCCGTGGGTTCTTCCTCAATGTCTATTACATTTTAAAAAAAAAGGTCCCATGGCATGAAAATGTCACTTTATGAGGTTTTTCAACATTAATATGAGTTCCCCCAGCCTGTCTATGGCCCTTTGTGGCTAGAAATGGTGATAGGTGTAATCACCCCTTTCAAAAGCTATAGACTAAGAAATTGCACTTACTAATGAAAAGCTCATTGTGGGACTGGCTTCAGATACAG
>CM057251.1:25789755-25852255 GCA_029931835.1 Etheostoma nigrum
TATTAGGGGACCACTAAGGTCTATATAAAGAGACTTCAGATACAGTATTAGGGGACCACTAAGGTCTATATAAAAGAGACTTCAGATACAGTATTAGGGACCACTAAGGTCTATATAAAAGAGACTTCAGATACAGTATTAGGGGACCACTAAGGTCTATATAAAAGAGACTTCAGATACAGTATTAGGGGACCACTAAGGTCTATATAAAAGAGACTTCAGATACAGTATTAGGGGACCACTAAGGTCTATATAAAAGAGACTTCAGATACAGTATTAGGGGACCACTAAGGTCTATATAAAAGAGACTTCAGATACAGTATTAGGGGACCACTAAGGTCTATATAAAAGAGACTTCAGATACAGTATTAGGGGACCACTAAGGTCTATATAAAAGAGACTTCAGATACAGTATTAGGGGACCACTAAGGTCTATATAAAAGAGACTTCAGATACAGTATTAGGGGACCACTAAGGTCTATATAAAAGAGACTTCAGATACAGTATTAGGGGACCACTAAGGTCTATATAAAAGAGACTTCAGATACAGTATTAGGGGACCACTAAGGTCTATATAAAAGAGACTTCAGATAAGGTCTATATAAAGAGACTTCAGATACAGTATTAGGGGACCACTAAGGTCTATATAAAGAGACTTCAGATACAGTATTAGGGGACCACTAAGGTCTATATAAAGAGACTTCAGATACAGTATTAGGGACCACTAAGGTCTATATAAAGAGACTTCAGATACAGTATTAGGGGACCACTAAGGTCTATATAAAAGAGACTTCAGATACAGTATTAGGGGACCACTAAGGTCTATATAAAGAGACTTCAGATACAGTATTAGGGACCACTAAGGTCTATATAAAGAGACTTCAGATACAGTATTAGGGGACCACTAAGGTCTATATAAAAGAGACTTCAGATCCAGTATTAGGGGACCACTAAGGTCTATATAAAGAGACTTCAGATACAGTATTAGGGACCACTAAGGTCTATATAAAGAGACTTCAGATACAGTATTAGGGGACCACTAAGGTCTATATAAAAGAGACTTCAGATACAGTATTAGGGGACCACTAAGGTCTATATAAAGAGACTTCAGATACAGTATTAGGGACCACTAAGGTCTATATAAAGAGACTTCAGATCCAGTATTAGGGGACCACTAAGGTCTATATAAAAGAGACTTCAGATACAGTATTAGGGGACCACTAAGGTCTATATAAAAGAGACTTCAGATACAGTATTAGGGGACCACTAAGGTCTATATAAAAGAGACTTCAGATACAGTATTAGGGGACCACTAAGGTCTATATAAAAGAGACTTCAGATCCAGTATTAGGGGACCACTAAGGTCTATATAAAAGAGACTTCAGATACAGTATTAGGGGACCACTAAGGTCTATATAAAAGAGACTTCAGATACAGTATTAGGGGACCACTAAGGTCTATATAAAAGAGACTTCAGATACAGTATTAGGGACCACTAAGGTCTATATAAAAGAGACTTCAGATACAGTATTAGGGACCACTAAGGTCTATATAAAAGAGACTTCAGATACAGTATTAGGGACCACTAAGGTCTATATAAAAGAGACTTCAGATACAGTATTAGGGGACCACTAAGGTCTATATAAAAGACTTCAGATACAGTATTAGGGGACCACTAAGGTCTATATAAAAGCATCCAAAGAGCACCATGTCATGGGACCTTTAACATACAGTACATTTGTACATACAGATCAATATTGCTATATACTACAGTGTAACGTACAGTTTGCCTTAATTATTTACCTCAAAGATCTCAAATCCAGCAATATCCAAGATGCCGATGAAGGAGGCTCCCTGCCTCTTGGTCTTGTCCAGGGCTTTGTTGATCCTCATGACGAGCCAGCGGAACATCCTCTCATACGTGGCCTTGGCCAGGGCCTCCACAGCAAACTCTGCTTGCTCCTGGGTCTGGGCCTTCTGGACGTAGTCTCTGCCCACCTTGATCCTGGGTGACAGGATGGCCCTGGTGAAGTCTGTGACGTTCATGCCCATGAGGTGGCTCACCTTCTGGGCAGCTGTTGCAGAGGAAACGGGAGGAAGAAATTGAGAAGAACAAGAGGAGAGGGGAAAACAACATTTAAGATATATCTGCAGGATCACCAACAACTTATCATAGTAGGTAGCAGTTTTGCCAGTCAAATCGGCTCGGTTACGAAAATAGCGGAGCCGGTATGTGCGTGTATGCGAGTGGAGTGTGTGGGAGCGTAACTAGGGTTACAGAGAAGTAGCAGCTGGAAATGAGTAAAGGGAAATGTGACAGTACCAAGCTGGGTATCCTGCTCTGCCTTTGAGAAAATGAAAGCTCAGATGGGCTGATCTGGAATCTTGCTCCTTATGAGGTCACAAGGGGCAAGGTTACCTCCCCTTTCTCTGCTTTGCCCGCCCAGAGAATTTGGCCCCGCCCATAAGAGAGAGACATCATGCCCCCCACCCCCCCCTTTCAAAAGCTATACAGTGATCCCTCGCCACTTCGCGGTTCACTTATCGCGGATTCGCTATTTCGCGGATTTTCATAATGCATTTTTTTTTTTTTGGTGCATTGTGCTCTGCATTCTGATTCGCTAAAAAGGACTAACGCTTGGTCGCTTAGCAACCATGGTGCGAATGGCCACTGAACTTAAGCGAGTAGCTGAGGAATGGGACCCTTTGATGAGCCGTTCATTACAGTTCTCCAACGTAATCGATGGTGGCATGTCGGTGTACAAGGATCTTTTTGCAAAGAAGAAAAAAGAGCGACAACAGCTGCCTATCACTATGTTCTTCTCCCGAACAAACACACCTGCACCGCGGGCTTCAGAAGAAGAGAACACTGCAGAGCGCAGTCAGGATGCAGCGGCCCAGTCTGAAGAGCAGTGAAACGGCCTACACGTGAGTCACTGTATTTGTATACAGTACATGTAATAGTTGCTAATTGTAAAAAAAAAAAAAGTTTTCTATTTCGCGGATTTCACTTATCGCGGGTCATTTTCGGAACGTAACCCCCGCGATAAACGAGGGATTACTGTAGACTAAGAAATGGCACTTACTAATGAAAGCTCATTGTGGGACTGGCTTCAAATATGGTATTAGGGGACCACTAAGGTCTATATAAAAGAGACTTCAGATACAGTATTAGGGACCACTAAGGTCTATATAAAGAGACTCCAGATACAGTTTAGGGGACCACTAAGGTCTATATAAAAGAGACTTCAGATACAGTATTAGGGGACCACTAAGGTCTATATAAAAGAGACTTCAGATACAGTATTAGGGGACCACTAAGGTCTATATAAAAGAGACTTCAGATACAGTATTAGGGACCACTAAGGTCTATATAAAGAGACTCCAGATACAGTTTAGGGGACCACTAAGGTCTATATAAAAGAGACTTCAGATACAGTATTAGGGGACCACTAAGGTCTATATAAAAGAGACTTCAGATACAGTATTAGGGACCACTAAGGTCTATATAAAGAGACTCCAGATACAGTTTAGGGGACCACTAAGGTCTATATAAAAGAGACTTCAGATACAGTATTAGGGGACCACTAAGGTCTATATAAAGAGACTTCAGATACAGTATTAGGGACCACTAAGGTCTATATAAAAGAGACTTCAGATACAGTATTAGGGACCACTAAGGTCTATATAAAAGACTTCAGATACAGTATTAGGGGACGACTAAGGTCTATATAAAAGAGACTTCAGATACAGTATTAGGGGACCACTAAGGTCTATATAAAGAGACTTCAGATACAGTATTAGGGACCACTAAGGTCTATATAAAGAGACTTCAGATACAGTATTAGGAGACCACTAAGGTCTATATAAAAGAGACTTCAGATACAGTATTAGGGGACCACTAAGGTCTATATAAAGAGACTTCAGATACAGTATTAGGGACCACTAAGGTCTATATAAAAGAGACTTCAGATACAGTATTAGGGACCACTAAGGTCTATATAAAAGAGACTTCAGATACAGTATTAGGGACCACTAAGGTCTATATAAAAGAGACTTCAGATACATTATTAGGGACCACTAAGGTCTATATAAAAGAGACTTCAGATACAGTATTAGGGGACCACTAAGGTCTATATAAAGAGACTTCAGATACAGTATTAGGGGACCACTAAGGTCTATATAAAAGAGACTTCAGATACAGTATTAGGGGACCACTAAGGTCTATATAAAAGAGACTTCAGATACAGTATTAGGGACCACTAAGGTCTATATAAAAGAGACTTCAGATACTGTATTAGGGGACCACTAAGGTCTATATAAAAGAGACTTCAGATACAGTATTAGGGACCACTAAGGTCTATATAAAAGAGACTTCAGATACAGTATTAGGGGACCACTAAGGTCTATATAAAGAGACTTCAGATACAGTATTAGGGACCACTAAGGTCTATATAAAAGAGACTTCAGATACAGTATTAGGGGACCAGTAAGGTCGCCGCAACGTGAGGTTACATTTCTGGGGAGGCTAGTCTACGGTGTAGGGTCCGTATTTATGCGTACCCACGGCAGAGATTCAACGCAGAACCCTAAACCAAGCTTTAGCCAAATCTTTGAGGTTAGGACTTACCGGTGTTGTCAGGCATGGAGGCCTGGTCTGTGTGGCGCTCCTTCTTAAAGGTCATGTTCCCGAGCTGCAGTACGGAGGCCACCACCTTCAACAGGCCTGCACAGAAACCACAAATGGGAGGGTTTTAGGTTGCATTGATACTAGACGGTAAACAAAAGTCCCACCCGAAGAATAAAACTAAAAGTTATTTTAAATCAGCCTTACCTATCTGCTCTTCCTCGGGGATACTCATGATCCTGAAGGCCTCAAGCGTCTCTGTAAACAGGTCCTTGTCCTGCTGCCCAGGAATCGTAACGTTCCCGTTGGAAAGGAAACGGTAGTTGTTGTAATTTTCAAGGAGGAGTTCATCTGAGAGAAAAAAAAAGGGATGGTCAGATTGAGTTAAATGGCAAAAGCAAAGTTAAAACTTTTACAGAGAATATGTAAGGAAATTATAAGGAAGTTATATTCAAGAAACTACTAACTAACTCCCGTTGGCTGTATTCTGGGGTTAAATCTTAAACCAATGGGTCTTAGTTCCTCCAGATTGAGGCTGCTGGAGGTGCTTCTCTTTAATGCAAGGAGATGCATTCTTCTCCTGTGGATCTCAGACTCTGTTCCCACAATTCCACAATGGACTCAAAGTGTGTTGGAGCTTCTCCCTTTAGAAGCTATTAGCTTCTGGCTCAGGGACATGCCTTTTCGCTTTTTCGAAATCTGGGACCCGTTCTTGGACTATATTGGGGAAGATGGTGCACGGACTCTTCAGAGCGGCCTCTATGGTCTAGCATGGTCTGAGATCTCGAAGTGTATTTCCACATGACATGCAATGGCTACAGTAACTCACTTTGATTGACTATGTTAGGTATGCCTCAATTGTGCAAACTTTTTATTTTATTTATTTTTAGTTACTTTTCTGTTTTATTTTTTTAAGAACTTGCGGGTGGGCTAAAAGGAGGGTTATATTCTTTACTTAATGGCTTCTTTTAGGTTGTATGTGCCCCTCGGAAACTTAATAAAGCTGTTCTCAAAAAAAAAAAAATCTCTGCAAGTCTTCAGAATGAAAACAGAAATCTGCAAATATCCTTGGGAAATTCTAACTTGGTCTTTGAACAGAGAATTTTGTAATATGTTGCTTACTGCGCAATTTATCACCGGCCCCTGTGAGCAAGTAGTAGAAGATGTGGAAGGTCCTCTCATCTTTAGCCTGGCGAATGGCGCGGGACTTCTCCAGCAAGTCTAGTGGTCAATGGGTCAAGGACATGGTTTCCTGATACTACCATGGCTGCACTTTCAAAATCAGTTTGTGTATTGCAGTGAGACACTCTAAACGTGACCCCAAAAAAGAAACACAAGTACTACTACAGAAGCAAAGACAGCATCAAGGATACAGGTTTCAATATTGGCACCAACAATGTAACCATTGACGTCAAAGTTGATCCTGATGAATTTTCCCTAAGAGGAAAAATAAATAAAACATTTAAGAAAGGAATGTGGAACAGTCCAGCTGTGAAAACAGGCTGAATCACAAGACGTAGCACTACATCTTACAAATCGAGAGGAGTTGTCGTTTTTCACTGTCTTGGCATTTCCAAAGGCTTCTAGGATGGGGTTAGCCTGCAGCAGCTGCTTCTCCAGCTCCCCCTGGTGGAAATACGGCAAAATATAAAGTACACTTTACGTAAAATCAGGAGAGTTCTCAGCCATGGAATCAGATCCAACAAGACGGATGTATCGTGAGAACTGGTTATTCATTGACTAGAATGTTACTCATTGTAAGAAACTGATTAGTTTGAGTCTTTTTAAATGAACAAATGTGCCCATGGTGTACTTACGTCCGAGGAGGGGGGAGGGGGACATGGAAGTGTACAAAACATGTCAAACAATGTGATAAAAGGAGGGATACCGTATATGCACACACTGGCAGCAACATACACAAACACACACACATCGCACACAAGCATTTTCAACACACATAATGTTGTGTTAGTGCCCGAATCTGCAAACACCCAGAGACCCTGTGACCCGTGTCAGCAACCCATCACCTGGAGCAGAATAATCCAGCGGACCCCAAAGCACAAAACATACAAACAAACATACAAACAGGGGGTCCTGTTATCATAGGTCAATATGCCTCTAAAAACCTATACTGGCTTGTTTTTACTTTACACTTATTCTCACCAGAAATGCTTTGCTAAGCATTAGCAAGGTCTTGCCACAGCTACCTCACAAGTTTGTTTTTTTTCCTTCCCCTATTTGGCTGATGATTACTCATATCTATGCAGCAAAAAGACAAGGAACGGCATTTGCCGGCTACCATTGCGCTGATTCACGAGTAAAGTTCTACCTGTTGAGATTAAAGAAATCAAAGCAATGACGTTCTACTATACAAATGTTTGAACAGGGATTGCCTCTGACATTATAAGGCCAAGGCGCCGTGCCCAAGCTGAATGAATGGGAGCACAAAAACAAAATGACTTCTCACATCTAATGGTTGTTTTGTCTTTAAGCTTTTTGACTGTTGTTTATTTATTATCTGCTCTAGCTTTTACATGTTCGACACAGATTAAATGATAATAATGGTCCTAAATGATTCATTATTAAAAGGAAAAATGCCTTAAGAGGGGGACCCCTAATCCCCCCCTGGGTAAATAAGTGCACCTAAGTCTTCCACAGGCCTAGGGAAAACACTGCAGAAGCCTGTGGGCTTCCTGAGGGCCTTGGACTATCAACTCAAACTATACAGTAAATCCAATTCTGGTCTACTGTTCTTTCACTGAACTGCTTGATAAATAAAAAAACTGATTCTGTGGAAAAGCAAAAATCTTGGCGCAAAACAAAAAGCAGTCAAACTTCGTGACTCAGGTGCACGCACAGAGTAGCGACAAAAATGCTGAAAAAATTCAACCAGACAAATCTGTAAATACATCAGACCAAAAGAATTGCAGTTTTTTGTGGTTGTTGCAAAGACTCCTCCCCCTTATCCTACTATTGTCTGGCTGAATTCTTCACAGGAACACATACGGCTGCACCTGACCTGCAAAAAACCCTTCCTCCCTATTTCCTATTGGCTGGCAAGACACGTCACCTCTGCCCTTAATACAAAGTGACTCCCACTAAAGTGCGCTCCAGCAAGGGGAAAGAGAGGGAGGCTGAGGGGTGGGGGGCCGAGGAGGAAGGTGATGACAGAAAGCAGGGGGGAGGAAGAGCGAATGGAGGGAGAGAGTTAACTCACATGTGACAGGATCGAGCTGTTCTGTTGATGGGAAAAGAGAAATACAACCTCAAAAAAAAAGATATGATAGAGGTGGTTTTCATCAAACCCCTCTACGTTGCTTTCAGCATCTATCATGAAGCCGGCAGGCCAGATAACAGTAGTGCACGTTTTCCAGCGAAGTCTGACTGTAATGCTCGACTGCTAGATGCTAGTTTTATACATGAGAAGAAGCAGTAAGCCTCTGGTCTATGTAACACGTCAGCACGCCAGAATTCTTTAAAAATCTGCACTACTGTTTCTCTGTGCCTGCAGGGCTATTATCTTGATCGAGACCCCCCCTTCCCCCGGCTTTTTTCTTTAAATGTGGTTCTTTTTTTCTGTGGCGGCTGTACCACAGACCAGTTTGTCTACTGCAGAAAACAAGTGGTTTGAATACACAGCAGTGTGATGATGGATTAACAATTGGAGCCCGACCGATAACGGAGTTTTAAGGCAGATACCGATACAGATATTTGGTTAGAAATCTGATATTGCGATATAGCGGCCAATATCACACACACACACACAGAGACACACAGAGACACACACACAGAGACACACACACACAGAGACACACACACACACACACACACACAGAGACACACAGACACACACACACAGAGACACACACACACAGAGACACACACACACACACACACACACACACAGAGACACACAGACACACACACACACGTGTGTAAACAGGCATAAGGAAATGCTGTTCCTGGAAGATGAAAGCACTGGAAGGAAAATAATGAAAATAATTCAGATTAAAAAGCAACAGCAGGGAATGAAGTGAGAGATGAAGGGAGTAAATTGAAATGATAACAAAGATGTGACTGGAGGATGTGAAAGAGTAATAGGAGGGAAAGGTTGAGGGATGAACTGTGTGGATCAGAGGCACGACTGACCTGATCTTTCTTGGTCTTGTGAGAGGAGGCCACGTGAGCCAGATACTGGATGACCTTCTTGGTGTTCTCCGTCTTACCGGCACCAGACTCGCCTCTGCGAGACAAACGGAGAGAAAGGAGAGAGAGTCAAAACAAAATCACTTAGAGAAGGACACAAAAGAGTGACAGACTAAACAATGAAATGAATGTTAATAGGAGTATTTGCTAGTCTAACGTGCTAGGTGACCTAGTTGGACATTTGGAACTCACGTGCAAAGAATGGACTGGTCTTCGCGATCTGCAGAAAAGATGTACAAATGTTGGATTACGCAGCCTTTGCAGATCAACTATGCTGCATGTTCTGAATGAGCATATGTTATCACCACCAGTGCATACAGTTTTGTAGTCGGTACAACAGGAAGTGCATTATCCACAGACAGGAAATTCATATCCGGCTTCCTGTGACTGGAAAGCTGGTGCTGCTCGGTTTCAAACTAACCAGCTAATCACCGTGCTCCTCCCATAACATGGTCTGAACACTTTGTTGGAGTCAAACATGGGGAAAAAAGAGCACAAATGGGACAGATGGGAGGTGTGCATGACAGAACACATCAGGAAACCGGGGCTAAAATGGGGCTCGACAGCCGAGCTAAGAGCACTTACAGGACGTGGACTAAACAAACACAACAGCCCTGCAGGAAATACCAATTGTTACTTGTAATGTTCACCTTTTGCTGTGAATGACCCAAGACACTGCATCTTTAGGTAAAGTGTTAAGGATAGCACCGTTACATTTTCCTTTCTTCCTTCTGCTTTTATGTATCCTGACTTTGGCTACATGCTGGTTGATGTAAAGGGCTTTATACATACATGTTGATTCATAAGGATAAAAGCCACAAAACCAGATAACATATGCCAAACACAGGAAATCTGCATTAGCAAAGTAAGAGCAGCACTTAAGAGGACATAACATAATCACTGTTAACTAGCTTTATCAGTCTTAAAAAAAAGGTCCCATGGCATGAAAATGTCACTTTATGAGTTTTTTAACATTAATATGAGTTCCCCCAGCCTGTCTATGGTCCCCAGTGGCTAGAAATGGTGGTAGGTGTAACCCGAGCCCTGGGTATCCTGGTCTGCCTTTGAGGAAATGAAAGCTCAGATGGGCTGATGTGGAATCTTCCCCTTATGAGGTCATGAGGGGCAAGGTTACCTCCCCTTTCCCTGCCCAGAGAATTTGGCCCACCCATGACAGAGAGAGACATCATGACTTTCAAACAAGCAAAGTGGTAGTTAGACAAGGCCACTTGCTGCGAGGCAGACGGGCTAACCACTGAGCCGCCGTGCTGCCTGGTGTCTTCCATATAAAAAGGCACAAACTCCCATGCCCTGCTCTAATGTTGCAGAGAGAGTACTGACACAAATAAACTGTCTATATTGAAGTATGTATGCGTTCAACCTATTCTTTTAGGGGCCTCACACTTTATAGCGCTGTGTACTACTCGGAGAACAGCAGCATCATCGACACTGACCCATATTCCAAAAGTTTGAATCAAATCAAAAAAGGCGTTATGTAGCAGCAGATTTTAATTCCACTGCATTATTTCCTTATGGTGTTCTCAAGCAATAGTCATGAGAGTTTTACAGAGGGGGAGGGACTTACCCTGCATCATGCTTCTGTAAGCTGTGTCGGTGATGGCATAGATGTGAGGCGGCATCTCATGCCTCTTCTTGCCCTTGTACATTTCAACAATCTCCTCTGAGTAGATGGGCAGGTTCTTGTAGGGGTTTATGACGACACAGAAGAGCCCAGAGTATGTCTGCAGGACAGATGAGAGGCGTTGCGTTCAAAAGGAAAAGCTGCACTTGAACATTGGATAAGAAGAAGTGAAGGTCCCGGTGGGAGAGGAGGGTTTCGGTTGTTATACAGACCGGACATGGGAAATAACATGAAGGAGATTTGCAAGTCTCCATTTAGTGTGCAGAGCAGAATCAGGACCGTGGACTGGGACACTAGTCATTTCATATCATTACTGTCAGGGGAAACCTTGCATGTCTTAAAAAAAAGCCAATTTGAAAACATTTTTTGAGCTACTTACCTCAGAAAGAATTGACTGTCAGTGTTGAAAATAATTGTAAAACTCAGAGAGGGACCAATGGCATAATGAATAAAATTAAATGATAAAATATGGACATACATAAGGTTTCTGCACTACAGCGATTACATGCTATGTTGTATAGTTCTTCCCAAAAAGTTTGCTTATCTAAAAATAAATAAATAAATAAATAAATAGAGAAGTTATACTTGGCACTGATTCAATACTAATGCCGTCCCATCCCCCATTGAAAAGGCGCTGGAAGTTTCTCATGAACTCCGATTGGTTTCCCTCACACATTATGTAATCTCAACCCCACCCTGCTGCAGATTCAAACTGATGATTAATGCTTGTAAAACTACTTTACAGGTTAGCCAACTCATATCTCAGGACATGGTGGTATTATTATCTTTTCTGCTTTGAACATTAAAACCCTTCTCCTTTCTATATACTCCAATGAATCTTTTCTTTATCTGGACTCGTTCTCCTCCTACCATAACGTCATATTTTTCTTCCTATGTGCTGCATTCCTGTGCTGCCCTCCCAGCAAGTCTGTACCAGGCATCTCTCCCACTGTTGTACACCCGCTCTCCCCTGAGAAATGGTCTATCTAAAGCCTACAGAGCCTGGAGGCACCACGCTAACCAAGCGTAGCCTGGGTCTCTGGAGGGAGCGATGGAGGGAGGGAGGGAGGGAGGGAGAGGACAACAGGCTGTGTTGATCTGACCGGGTCACACACACACCACAGAGTCAAAGAGAGCAAATCACTCCCAGCCTACCACATGGGGATACATAACATACATTATGGGTTAAGTAATAGCAGTTACAACACGATTTACATTCCATATCCATCACTGTAAAAACTGGACGCCCCCTCCCTCCTTCACGTCTCTCTCCCTGCAGCTTCCTGTTTACAAGATAACGCCAAACACACAGAAGGGTGGGGGCTAACAAAAGAGACAAAAGGGAAAGAGAAACCCCTGCATGCCAGGAGTATCTGAGTAGATTGTACACTGCGGTGACAATTTGCACACAATGGGTTGTCTTAAACAATGGGGCTTAATGAGATAATTAGGAGGTGGGGTAGGGAGATAAGTTGGTTTGGAGACTGGTCACGGCAGATTGTTTTCAAGAAGCCAGCAGGGATTTCATGACAATGAAAAGAAAAATGCCAATGGAACATAGTTATTCTGATAATCCTCTGCCCTGATGAATGATGGGTTAGGCCGCTCTGGCTAAAGATTAGGAAGTTTAATGAAGTTTTGTATGTATTTTTTCTGCTATTTTGTCCTTTTGTCGTTTGACGTGAGATTCCCTCTGCGCAACATGGTCTGTCATGCGTCATGTGACTTATTACCTATGTATATTGACCATGCAATCACTTGCCAATTAGTTAAAAGACAGGCCAAAGGCGAGCACTTTGTACTTGCCCTGCTGAAAGCCCAAGATATCTAGCAGTTAAAGATTGTATAGGCTAGATTTCTTTTACAGTTAAGAGACTGGGAAGGAAACTAAAGTGAGGCCCATGCATCACTGCTACATACTTAAGCAAAATGAGGTACAATGCATGAATCAATGCTTGGTTTGAGTCATTTTTCGTCCGTCACGGCTTCATACTCACATATATGAGACCAGAGTAGTATCTCTCCTTCAGGTTGTGCAGCACAGAGGCCTCGTTCAGGCAGGTGAGCTCCGCCATGTCCTCCACCTTGCTGAACTTGGGCGGGTTCATCTTCTGGATGTCATCCTTGTTCACCTTGATCTTCTTCCCCGAGTCTGCCAGCTCGACCACGCACTCGTCGCCGCGCTCCTCCTTCACCGAGCCGGCCTCGAAGCCCAGGCGCTCAGAGGGCACCCACACCAGCTTCTTGGTGGCCCAGTCTGCCTGCGCAAGTGGGTTGTTGACCACATTGCGGTCCACGTACAGGAACTTGTCTGCGGCCGACATGGTAGCTGTTCCAGAGAAAGAAAGACAGAGAGAGAGAGAGAGAGATATTGTGGTTATTGCTGGGAAATTAAGGAAATCATGGAGAGGTGCCAGCAATTCAGACATCAAACTACCAAAAATATGAAACGGATTAATTATTAATTCACTGGGGCTGTCCTTAATCTAAGAAATTATTAGTTGACTAACAGTCAATTTTTGTCCATTAGTTGATTCAATGTCTGTAAAACTGGGTTTCACCACAAAGAATCATGCAAAAATCACCAGTTTAAATCTTGTGTTTACCAGAGAGGTGCTCATAGTATCTTGGACATTTGTCATTCAGCATGAAATAGCATAAAAAATATGACTAAAGAAATCTTAGTTGACTAAGACCAAACGTCAATTATTTGACTTATCGGTTGTATTGCAACCTCTGTTACAGTTTGCCTTCTGTGGTTTTTTTTGTTGGTCCACCAACAGTGTCCCATTATTTGTCTCATTGTACATACGGTACTACAAAAGTGGGTGGAAGTGGGGAAACTCCGGGGTCATCAAACCAGACATGCTGCTGCCCATGGGTCTTCCTAATTATCATTTAAAGCTTTGTTATCCGACAGCGCAGTAAAAGCAATTCTTTGCATGAGTTGCTGCACATCTTTAACATCATCTGGCAGGGAAAAAAGGTTGCGTTTCATTGACAGGACCAGACCGTCGCCACACTTCCATCTGTACACTATCTCGGAGGAATGCAAAAGGTCACCACTGTCGGGAACAGGAAGAGTCTGCTCAAGACAGGGTCGGGTCGACTTGAACAACCATGTCAAACGAGGCTCCGTGTTTCCTTTTTGGCATTTTGGCAAATTGCTGTGAACAATTAATCCAATTTTCCAGCTGCTGGGCCATCCGGGTGACAGAGGAAAAACATTTGCACAGAGTTGCAGGGATTGTTAAAAAGCTGATCCAGGAGCAGATTTCCCAGCACACTGTTTTTCTGCTGTTGGAAGCCTGTGAGGGAGCACGCCTTTGTTATTGTTCCTACTGGTTGGTCGAGTATCTGCTCAGAGGGGGGAGGGGAGGTGATTGTGGGTGATCTTGGACACAAAGGGTAAACCTCTGATGTCTTGTGGCCCTTATCAGGCAAATAGTTTCAGGGACTAAACCCAGTCAGGAAACAAAAGTCCCTTTTGTGCATTCCTGTTACAGAGAAACCATAAAGATCAAAAGATCAAGGGAAGTTTTGCTTGAGAACAACACAGAGTCGTCAAATTTGCAATTTACGCTTTCTAACATTCTCAAAAGTAGTGATGATCTGTTGGGTGCTTCTTGGTTTGTTTTTCAAATTAATAAATAAAAAGTTTGGTTTGTCTTGGTCGCTCACTCTTTCTTGGCAGCCTCTCATCTCTTTTTAAGTTTCCTTTTTTTTTTAAAGAATTTGATGGTTTGCATACATTTGTCTTAATGTAAATAACACTAGAAAACAATTATCACCCCAGTGGTCTGTGTTTGAACAGGAAGAAAACTTGCCGACAAGCTTCTACAACCGTTAAAAGTCAACCTGCGCGGTACACTTTGAATACACATTTCATGGAACAACTGCACTGGTCATGCACTTGGAGGACATCCTCAAACTGTTTGCTTGTCAATGTTGTGTTGCAAGGAGCGATGAGCCGATGGAAGAGCGAGGCCGACTGTCAAACTAGATTAAGTTTCCCATAAAGCTTGCAGTACAGCTGCAGCTTGTTGTTGTTGGGAAACGATCTACATTTTTCAGCATTTTCTGATATTCCAAACAATTTATCCATTAATCCAGAACACAATCCACAGATCTACAATGAAGAGAATGATCATTAGTTGCTGCCATAATGTGCAGTGAACCAAAACTGAAATTTCCCAACATAACTACAGTGCAGAATCTAAACAATATTTTGTATAGACGCCGAGCTGTGCACACTGGTCTTGCCTTAACACGCCTCGGAAAGCTCACAAACATGTTGTTGACAGGGAGTGCTGCAGTTAATCTCAAATAGAGAAAGTGACAAGACAAGTTTGACCAGTACTGAGGTAAAAGAAGAAGGGCCTACCTGCCCAACTGAAGGAAAAGCAAATACACCCTGGGCTATTAACTGAACATGAGGTGCTTTCCCTGACACTGAGTCCCCACACTTTACCGGCTCAATTATCATTCAGACACAGCAGGAGCATGACGCCGTTTTCCCAGCAGCCCCATGACGCCGTTTTCCCAGCAGCCCCATGACGTCGTTTTCCCAGCAGCCCCACGGCGCTAGCCTATCTTACCGTCCACTGACCTGCAAACCGAGAGCTGCCCTGTAGAGCCGGGCTCAACTTCACTAAGGGCTAGAGCCCGGCCAATACATTGGCGGGCCGATATTAATTCATAAAAAATATTGATAATTGTAAGTAATTTTTCAAGCAAAAATACCAAACAATTCTTAGTTTGAAATATTCTTTGTCTGTGTGGTAGTGAGCCAAGTATCTTTGAGTTTTGGGCGGACATAAAAACTGAAGAATCATAATGTCAAATAAATGATTCTGATGAATATTTTAACAATAAAAACGGACGGTCAACCTTGTTATGAGCGTTGTCGTTGCATAGTCTGTCCACCAGAGGACGCTCTACAACGTCCCTGTTAGTGATGGTGTTGCATAGTCTGTCCACCAGAGGACGCTCTACAACGTCCCTGTTAGTGTTGGCGTTGCATAGTCTGTCCACCAGAGGACGCTCTACAACGTCCCTGTTAGTGATGGTGTTGCATAGTCTGTCCACCAGAGGACCCTCTACAACGTCCCTGTTAGTGATGGTGTTGCATAGTCTGTCCACCAGAGGACGCTCTATAACGTCCCTGTTAGTGATGGACGTTGCATAGTCTGTCCACCAGAGGACGCTCTACAACGTCCCTGTTAGTGATGGTGTTGCATAGTCTGTCCACCAGAGGACGCTCTACAACGTCCCCGTTAGTGATGGCGTTACATAGTCTGTCCACCAGAGGACGCTCTACAACGTCCCTGTTAGTGATGGCGTTGCATAGTCTGTCCACCAGAGGACGCTCTACAACGTCCTTGTTAGTGATGGTGTTGCATAGTCTGTCCACCAGAGGACGCTCTACAACGTCCCTGTTAGTGATGGTGTTGCATAGTCTGTCCACCAGAGGACCCTCTACAACGTCCCTGTTAGTGATGGCGTTGCATAGTCTGTCCACCAGAGGACGCTCTACAACGTCCCTGTTAGTGATGGCGTTGCATAGTCTGTCCACCAGAGGACGCTCTACAACGTCCCTGCGTAGTAAATAACTACAAATAACTCATGTTAGGGAAATCTGTTAAAAAATATGTATATCGGCCAATATATCGGCATATCGGATTTTTAAATAACCAAATATTCGTATCGGTCTTAAAAATCCTTTATCGGTCACACTGGAAGATGATAATGACATCGAGGGCCAGACATGTAGCGTTTATTAACATGCTTTAAATTTCAAAAAAGTCAAATATCTTTGATTTTTAGTGCATGTCTCATATAGCTTTCTCACAGTTTGGTCGCCATAAAGCCCCTAAAAAAGCCAGAAAAAGTTCTTTAGCCATCATAGAGTTCAGCAAATCAAGCAAAACAATAATAACTTATTTATTTTTTTAACAACATGTTTCACATCCTGAAAATAAAAAACTCTGAGACTTCTACAGATTTCTGAAGAACCAAAGTCGGCAAATCTGCCAAATTCCACTTTGAGTGGATTGCAGTTTGAAAACCGTTTCCTGTCTTTTTGGTTTGGTGCACAACAAGGCTCAGAATTTGCGATGGGGCCAGGTTTGGCCCCCGGGCCTCGAGTTTGACACGGGCGTGCTACAGGGGCTCACTGTGTTGCTAATATGCAAACACTATGGAAATCACAGCAGAGGTCAAGTCCAGCCCAATGTGATCTATCATCAAGTCTGGAATAGAATCAGCTGGAAGTGTTTTAGGTCTGTGAGAGTATTTTTGGATCGCGATGTTCAGTGGGACGTTCTGGATGTTCTGGTTCTCAATTCTCAATCATCAGAAAACACGGCTTGTACACAGCAGTGCAGAAGATTTAGATTTATTGGTGCATTTCAACAACTGGGGGAAAAAGATTGATCTTATCAGTAGAAGTTGCATTTCCCTGGCATAATGGCTTTCATTTTGAACTAACTTTGATGCGTCCCTATAGCTCAAAACATAAATCTTTATTTTAATTTCTTTAAAGTTACTGGCTATTTGTACTAATAGATACTTTTAGACTATTGCCAGACTGAAACTGAATTTTTCTGAGTTTGAAACTGATATTTGGGACCCTAAAAAAAAAGAAAAAAAAAATCTGATATTGACATCGACCGATAATTTCTTTTCAACACCGAGACATAACATTCACAAACAATCTGACAATGTTTTCTATTTTAAATCGTGATTAAGATACTTAATCGAGCAACTTTTAGGCCTGTCCGATGCACCGATCAAGCTCTACTTCTGACAACCATCACAATAAAAAAAAATAGCACAAAAACAAATAAATCCCCCATTTCTTCATCTGTACTGAAAAGATGGGGGCAGACCCTTGAGACTCAGCAGAGGTTGCAGCGTTTTAACGAGTTATGCCGGTCCCGTATGTTCCAGCACATTAACCCTGATCTGTGAGAAAGCAGAGGGAGAGTCATTCTTCTCATGACCCCTGCCTCCCTCCATCCTCCGTCAACACCATCAGGCTGCACTACAGCCGACGTCCGTCACCGCTCAACCCGCCTCCGAACTCATCCTGCGTGTACTGACCCAGCCTCTAACAGAACATGGGGGGAAATTAGCCCTGCTTTACCTCTCAGCTGGCTCCATGGTGCCTCCTCTGCCTTCAGCCACCCTTTTCTCCCTCTCTCCAGAGTCCCACCTCACCCTCCCCCTCCACCCCCCTTCTGTTTATCCAAGTCTTTTCAGGGTCACATTCCTCCCATACTCATTCTTTATCATCAGGGAGAGTCGGCAAGCAATGGCATTCCACAAATTTCTGTCCTCTATGCCTCCCTCCTTACATCTCTCTCAGACCTATTCTCTGGCTTTTCCTTCCCGTTTCCTCCCCTTATTTTCTCTCACATCAGCAGGTCATGTGTGACTTTAAGAGTCACTCAGGGGAGATCAGTATCCCCTCCAAAGCTCCATAGATCAAACAGATCTGGGCGCTCAGTCCCTTTTTGTATGTGTGTGCCTGAACGCTTGCATGCTGCTTTAATAGAAACTAGTCTAGTTAGTTGCACCAGTACGCTTCGATCACTTGGCCCCATGCAGGGTTGATTAGGAGCCATGACTGATTACACATGGCTTTTTTTGTTTGGCAAAAACACAAAAGTAGAAACAGAACAGGCTGAACACGCCCAAAGCTCTGGTGTTGCTTAAGCTTGCAATGTTTTACAATTACACTAAGATGCAGGGAGGCATGTTGGCTGCGATAAAACCGGCATCCCAAAACACTTTGTAACAAATACAGACACCATCTATTGCTGCGGTCCAACTGCATTACAACCAAGTTGTTTTCATTATCAATTAATCTGACGATCATTTAACCCTTGTGTCGTCTTCCCGTCAGCCGTGCAACTTTTAGTTTTTCTGGGTCTGAAACCTTTTGATTGTCTTTTTCAACATCTTGGTTTTTCACCTTGATGTTTTTGTCAATTTTTGTTTGCGCCTTTTGACGTTTTTGTGGGTTTTTCCCCCACATTTTTGAAGCTTTTTTTTGGACATTTTAGTCCCTTTTTTTTCCAATGGTCTTTCATAGAAAAAGTTTTTGGAATGCTATTAAATTGAACAAAACATCCAAAGTTAAAGAAAGCTGCGGGCTGGTCATTTATTTTACTTGTTGTGTGGAACAATCCGCGTTATTTTTCAGAAATTTTGGTTTTTGGAATTTTTCCAAATGGGTCAAATTTGACCCGAGGACAACACAAGGGTTAAGAGTCATCGTTGAAAAAGTTAGGAAACACTTTGAAATAGGGCTGGGCGATACGGAGAAAATCAAATATCACGATATTTTTGACCAAATAGCTCGACGCTGAAACGATATTGTTGCGTTGATACTTGGTGCTTTCACACAACATTTACACAATGAGGTTTCTGATAAATAATCATCAGTAATGTCGATATAATGACTAAAGGGGGTAAAGGTAAATAATACAGTTACACCAGTCTGGTAGGGTCAGAAAATGGCATCACGTTACTGTAATGCAGCCTTTAAAACCAGGAAAAGACACTTATGCCATATTACAATATCCAAAATCCAAGACAATATATAGTCTCATATCACAATATTGACATAATATCGATGTATTGCCCAGCTCCACTTTGAAAAGCGTAAAAAAGGTCATCCTCAAGAGGACGTCATCAGTTTTTACGTCCGACCAAAACCCAAAGATAATTAGCTCACTATCACACAGACAAAGAACATTTAAAACTAAGAATTGTTAGTTATTTTTGCTTGAAAAATGACTCTTATGATTATCAATATATTGCCTATGCATTTTCTGACAATCAACTAAGCATTTCAGCTGTAATTCGGACACTATGCGTAGTAAAGTCTGTTGAAATCTGACTCACATGCTTGCCACAGATAACTCGGTGACACACTTTAAAAGTACCTCTCCGGAGAGTAGCACGAGGACCAAAATACTCTCGACAGCTATTCTAGTTTGACAAGCGCTGTTCTATATAGGAAGTAGAAAAAAGGAGGGATAGAGACCAACACTCGTAGGCCCTTCCATTGCGGAGACTTGGCGGTTATAGGAAGACATGGATGTTGACTTGACTTTGAGATAAAACAGGTGTGCATTAGCACTCATCACCCACACCCACACCCACACACACCCACACACACACCCCTTGGCTCATGTTCCTGCTGCCGCCCTGCCAAGTCCTCCATAATCCTGTAAGAATCAATGTTTCTCTAAAGCCTCGTCACTCTGCAACACGCTTGGCTGTGAAAGCATTCCCAATCTATTCTGTCGAGATCCATTTACGATGAGATTAGCGGGTCTAGATGACCACGACCATGAGGATTACGCATTAATTGAATACATGGCAGTGCGTAGAAAACACAGTCATGTCATCCCGAAACTAAGCCTTGAACTTTATGAGCGCTGACAGAGAGATTATATTCTAAAAGCCCAAATGAAAACAGAGTTAGCAGTGTCCTGTCAACTACAGCGTCAAAGATTAACCGATTCCTTGTTAACTTTTAAATGAATTGCCAACTATTTTGAATCGGTTAGTCATTTTTTATAAAATGGAGAAAGTAAAATAACTCTGAATTTTCTGATTGCAGATTCTTAAATGAGAATATTTTCTAGTTTCTTCTCTCCTCTGTGACAGTACACTGAATATCTTCGAGTTGTGGACAAAACGAGACGTTTGAGGACGTCACCTTGGGCTGTGGGAAACACTGATTTTCCGATTTATTTACCAAACATCTAATCAATTTATTGAGAAAATAGTCTACAGATTAATCAACAAGGACAATTATCAGTTGCAGATGAGGCCAGGCAAAATAAATAAATAAATATATATATATATATCTCTCTCTCTCTCTCTTACAATATTCTTGACCAAATACCTCAATGCCGATATTGCAACAACATTGTATGGTTGACTTTAACAAAATGACTTTATGGGGCTTTAACAAAATATTATTTACACAATGAGATTTTTAATAAATATCCTCCAGAAATGATTTAATGGTGTACTGTAAAACCAGGTAAAGACGCCACTTACCATATTACGATACTATAATACAGCCAAAATTTAAGACGACATCAATACATGGATGTATTGCCCAGCCCTAGTTGCAGCCCTGCAGTCAACATGGCCGCAGTCTTGAAAGAGGAACCAAGGAAACCAGGGAAGGGAACAGAGGCCAGTTTTAGAAAACGACCTCATCCCAAAGACCAGCATGCGGTTTTACTGAGAGGAAGTGATGCAGTGGCCAGGACTCTGAGAACGAGGCGGAGGAGGAACCAGGGGAGGAGAGGAGAAGGGAAGGAGCTACAATGCCATTTATTTTAGTGTCAAATCACAGCAGGAGTTATCTCAGGAGACGCTACAGTCTAGACCAGCGGTTCAAGCTTGTTTCAATAATGTAACCCCCCCCTTTGAACAGTTTCTAAGCCATGTACCCTCTAACCAGCATGAATAGTTGTATGGGATGGGGGGGGGGCAATAGATTTACCAAAAAAACTACCTTGTACCTGCAAGACTTTCAATGCTAATGAGAAAAGGAGACAAAAACTTACAAAAGAATTAAATAAAACCTTGAAAAAAAGAAAAAAAAAAAAAAAGACGGTAGAAAGAAGCAAGACAGGCAATAAGTCAAAAATATTATTAAAAACACATAAAAACCCACAGTAGAAAGAAGGAAGGCAACACTAGGGCGACAAAAGTGACAAAAAAATTCAAAATAAGCGACAAACTTGAAAAAAATGACAAAAACTTTGAAAACAAAAAAGCAAGGGAAAAAATACTTTGAAAAAAGACGACAAAAACTTAAGAAAAAACAAGACCGTTGAAAAAAGAAAGGCAAGAAGAAGTCAAAACAAGCGACAAAACCTTCAAAAAAAGATTAAAATAAATAAAGCCCTCTAGCATAAATGGTGATTTTTGCCTTGAAGCATCTAACCCTAAAAACACCGGCCTAACTGAAAAACCTTGTCACGTACCCCCTTCAGTCCTCCAAAGTACCCCTAGGGGTACACAGACCCCCATTTGAGAAACACTGGTCTAGACCACGCTCTATAAAATGTACAAAGACCCAACAATCCCCCCCAAGAGGAAGCATTCGGTGAGACAGTGGCGAGGAAAAACCTCCGTATTACAGACAGTAACCTCGGACTCACCCTGACTAGGGCTGGGTACCGAACTTCGGTTTTTTCATGGTACCGACCGAAATGTTTTGGTTTTACACAGTATCAAATTATGCCTCGTCTTTCGGGGCCAAGTTTCGGTGATTGGCTGTAACGTTAAACGTGATTGCGTCACCCAGGAAAAATACATGTGTGGTTACGCCGACAGACGGGGTTCACGTGTATCTGTTGTGAACTGGTTGCGAGCATCGTTGTGCCGCTTAAAAATGCCACCTAGATCAAAAGTGTGGCTTCACTTTATTAAGATTGATGCCAACAGTGTGAAATGCAATATATGCAAAAAAGACATTGTTGCTAAGGCTGGCAACACGACTAATTTGATGAAGTACCTGATGGTGCACGGGATCAATTTAAGAGCGGAAAGTTGCACAGTGTTTGACTGCAAGAAGAGCGGACCGCAGCCAGCGCAGCCTGCGCAGCCAGCGCAGCCAGCGCAGCCTGCGCAGCCCTCCTCTCAGCCGCCCGTGGGCAATGCAAAACCAGAGCCGACTTCGAGTGATTCAAAATATCCACCACCGGACTCCGCCTCATCAAAGAGTACAGAGGACGGCAAAAAATATTTTTTTTATATGAGAGAAGTACTTTGAATGGAAAAATCTGAGCTAAAAATAAAACTCAAGATTTGAACTTTATTATGTTGTGTAATTTTCTTTTTCTCAGAATTGAAATTATAAAACTGGTATTGAAAAAGGTATCGTTCAGGAACCCGATATCGAAGTAAAGATATCGGTATTGGTACCGGTATCGAAAATTTTTGATTGATACCCAGCCCTAACCCTGACTCTTGGTCCACCTGGGACACAGAGACGCTGATACAGATATATACTGTAGATATGGAGAAATGTGATTAATAATTATAGAAGTCGGTATGAGGAACCGTAGCAATAGGACTCGAAATAATAGCAGCAGTGCAGGGCAGGGCGTAGCAGACTGTCCTTTCAGTCCCAGTTGTCCCGTTTTAAAAAAGCAGGTCAACCTCGGCCTTTATAAAGCTGAGGCCATCCATCCATCCATCCATCCGTCAGACTCCCTCTCATTCCTTTCCCCTTCAGTGACTCTCCCTGAGTCGAGACATCCTCTACCAAAGCCAGTGTTTGCCCCTAGCTTTATAAAAGACTTAGGTGCACATATTCTGGCAGAGGGTTTAGGGTTCGTCCCACAAGAAAAGGTTTTTTCAATAAAAAAATAAACATTATGTAGCATTATCGTTACCATTATCTGTGTTAACTGTGTAACTAAAATGTTTGGAAAGCAGTAAGTCTCGCATTGCCAGACCTGCCTCTACCGCGGCGCTGCAGAGGAGGGTCTGGCTAGTCCACACAGCAGTCTGGGTTAGGGAGAAAAACATCTGGTTTATTGGCATTTCTTTAAACCAATCACAATTGACTTGGGCAGCGCTAAGCTCCGAGAAAAGCTGTGCAAAATATCGGGAAGGAACTTGTTTTGGGGGAACATGTGTGCGTTCAAAGGTTGTTTTAGTCGTGCAACAGAGAACTCGGATTGGACAGATAGTCTAGCTAGCTGTCTGGATTTACCCTGCAGAGACCTGAAGACCAGGTAACCATAGTCCTCAGATTGGACAGATAGTGTAGCTAGCTGTCTGGATTTACCCTGCAGAGATCTGAGGACCAGGTAACCATAGTCCTCAGATTGGACAGATAGTCTAGCTAGCTGTCTGGATTTACCCTGCAGAGACCTGAGGACCAGGTAACCATAGTCCTCAGATTGGACAGATAGTCTAGCTAGCTGTCTGGATTTACCCTGCAGAGATCTGAGGACCAGGTAACCATAGTCCTCAGATTGGACAGATAGTCTAGCTAGCTGTCTGGATTTACCCTGCAGAGATCTGAGGACCAGGTAACCATAGTCCTCAGAAATCCATTTGGTTTTAAATGCCAAAACAAAGAAAGTACAAGGCAACGGATACCTGGCCTGAATGAGTGAAATCCGTCAGAATTTCCATCGGCAACGGAGCCAGATATGGACTAGGAATGCAGATATAACAATAAATAACACTCAACAAGCTCAAAGTCAAAAGAAGTCGCCTGGGGACCGACTACAGCCATTATACCGAGGGAAGTATTTCAGTTTAGTCACAATGATTTAACATTCATTCAGCTTAGGTGCTGCCCAAACCGGCTCGGGTGCTGCACCTAAAAATCATAAATGGCAGGGAAAACCCTGAAAGCATGGCCACGTACAGTCAACGCCTCCCGCTCCGGCTGAAGGCAACCTATAAACCAGCTGTGCTGTGGCCACTGCTCCGTTGACAGGAATTTTAATTGACTGACACGGAAAAAAAGTCAATAACACTGTCCTCCCACCAACTGCCTCCCGTCCCCTCACCCCTGTAATGGGCGTTTACTGCAATGCAGCTTTTAAAACCAGGTAAAAACACCACTTACCATATTAAAGATATTACGATGTATCCCAAATATAAGACGATATCTAGTCTCGTATCGCGAAATCGATACAACATTGATATATATAGCCCAGCCCTAGAAGTAGTTCTACACCAGAGATCTTCAACAGGGGGTCCGGGACCCCTATAGGGTCCTCAGAGTTACTGCAGGGGGGCCTCCATTTTTGTTAATTTAAAAAAAAAAAAAAAAAAGTTTGTTCAAATTTAAAATGTAACATGAATCCAACATATTATTAGCAAATATAATCTACAAATCTGCAAATAAAATCAGCCTTTATCTTTTTTTTGGGGGGGCTAACTGGTCTATATAGTAGGTAATGTATTCACAAAGGTAGCCATCCACAGATACAGTTCATCCTAACGATTCACAGTGCCACATGTGTGTTTAATATTACAAGATCATTTATAAGATCTTGCCAACAGATTTTATTTTAATAGCTTAGTATAATGCACTAAAACGTTATGTATTAAGGCTCTAGGCCACCCTACACTTTATTGTGGGTCCAGTTTTACATGCAACTTCATTTTATACATTATATGTAGTAGGGGGGTCCTTGCTCTGTTGCACTTACAGTTAAGGGGTCCCTGGCTTAAAATCGTTGAAGACCCCTGTTCTACACAATTTCTTTTGTAAATTAGGGTGAACTTGTGTGTTTTGCCATTGAGAACGAGGTGTCTCGCCGCTAACAGCGCTAGCTTCTAGCTAATAGCGTGCATGTGCGAGTTCCAACGAAGACGGGACAGGAGTGAGAGGCCTCACCCTGGAGCTAAAAACAGAGAGCTCAACACACAGGGGGAAAAGAGGAGCTGCAGCAATGGGCAGTACAACAAAAATATGGCATTTTTTTGAAAATTAACACCATGTAAACCAATTCTGCTACAACCTCAAAATACAGTTATGAACCTGAAAAGGAGCAGAATATTACGCCCCTGTTAAAACGTTGGCTCGCCTACTACTCTCGTTATTTCCTTTCGAGCAATGTAGGATGGAAAAAGCTTTTTAATTTTTATTATTTTTAAACTGTGGGGACTGCTCACTCAACATAACATGTGACATGACATCACTTCTATCAAACTTCACAGAGAGCAATGAGGGCGAAACGGCATCGCCGATGACCAGCAGGCTGCAGACAACATTTTAATTCACTTTATTTAGACTGTCCTGCCGTTACAGACATAAACTAACCACAGACTGTTGCCTAGTTTGCGGATCGCACTACAGAATGAATGAGAAAGGGAATAAATAATGGATATTTTGAAGTAAAAGCAAAACGATTGTACAAGTGTGTAATTTTACCATAAATACGGCCCTGTCCTTCTCATGCTGTGGATGTGATTTTTAAGAAGGGCCTAAAGACATTCTTATTTCAAAAGGCCTTTTAACAGTCATTGCTTTAATTTCAGTCTTATGGTGTTTTATTATTATTGGTTGCTGTTTTTGTTATATTCTTGAAACTGTTTTTAACTCCTTTCTACTGTAGCACTTTGAGATTTCACTTGAAATGTAAAGGGCATTATAAATAAAATGTATTATTATTATTATTATTATTGATTTTGCATCGTTCTCTCCCTGGCTTCAACTTTTTATATTACACTTTCCAACAAACACTCCAATCCGTAGTTCAAGTGTCAGCCCCTCTTGTGTCTTAGTTCACAGGCCAATGATCTACCAATTTGCTCTCATAAGAAGCGGGTGCCAGACAGGGACTGGAAAGGTACCGAGTCAGTCAACACGCATTATCGGCTCACTTTCGCTCGCTCCCCTTCACACTCCTTTCCCTGGAAGAGGGAAGGGTGGGGCAAGGACAAGAGAGGGGAGCAAAGAGGAAATGACAAACTGAGAAAACTATTTTGCCATTTGTGGAACTTGTTGTGTGCGAGTCTTTCGAATAGGAGGAGGGACGGTGGCCTTTTCTTTGTGCACATGCTGTGCGGCTCTAGAGGACTAAGAACCAAATTAAGCCTTTGCTGGAAAATAACTGCACTGCATGACAGATCTACATCACTTTCCACATTACTTTTCACATTCCTGCCTCAACCAGGATCCTATTTCACTCTCAACTGTACGCCGGCCAATGCCATCTACCAATCTACAACCAGAGGCCCCCATTAGGTCTTCATAAAGCTCTCAGCACATCACCCACACCAGTGGGTTTTCAACTTTTAGTAGCTCTGATGTAACCCACAGCAACGTCAGAATAACTATTAGATATAAAAAGGGATGTTTTATACAGTTGAGCTGTCAATGACCATCTTTAAATGCACATAGTCCAATTCAGCTGGTGGCTAATTAAAATGAATATTCCTGTTAACATACAGACGCGACCGTGCAAACACAGCGTCCCTCTTTCATTCCTCCAACCACCTTGTTGAAAAGGTCGGCGTTGTCATGTTTGTGTATTTCCAAAAACCTGTTGCTATTCAAGTCTTTCATTATGTTTAAAAGTAGCTGTGTTTCTGTGTTTCCCTCTTCTTTCCCGGGCACGCATCTCTACCGCAGCCCTGCAGACCGTTGCAAACTGCTGTAAAACCCTGCGTAAGATTCCTGTGCTGTATACATGTCCAAAGAATACTCCTAGAACCCAAATAATACCTGCAGGGGTTAGTGCTACATTCAGAAAAGGGCCTTATTTGGAAAATCCAAACAGAATATGCTGCTTACGTGACCTGTATCATATTCAGTATAATAGTGGAATAGTCGTGTGCATGTAAAAGTACTTATTGTGCCCATATTATGATAAAGAAAATCACTTTTTCTGGGATTTGGGGTGTTATTTTGTGTCTCTGGTGCTTCCACACGCATACAAACTTAGAAAATGACCAAAACCATGCGGTTCTGAGTGAGATCCGGTTTCTGAATGTCCTCTGTCTTCAGTCTCCGGGTGAGCTGGTCAACATCTGCACGGCTCTCTACGTCACTAGAGACGAGGTGGCTAACCGTAGCATGCTAGCTCGTTCTCAATGGCAAAACACTGCTCCAACACCCACTAGTTGACCATAATCTCCAAAAGAACTACTTCCTGTCCCTGTTGTGTCTCTGGTCTAGAAGAAGTCTCCCAGCTGATCCTGCCTTGACCAAAGCTGGAGAAAGAGTTATCTAGCTGATGGGATCTCACCGAGCTACTGAGCATGTGCAGCTCCCAACAAATATAGGATAGAAAGGAGATGTTTACGATTTATTGTAGGCCTAACAACATTTCTGTTTACATATCGTTATGTTTTGCACATTCAGGAAGTGCCATGTGCTCAGTGCTGTAGTTTTATTTATTCAATTTAATATTTAGTATTAAGCCGCACTGCAGAATGTTTTGTTTCTTAAGCTTGAAAAGCTATGAATTAAATATCCTATGCGGCTTTAATAGAAGAATGTATTTGACGCATCGTGATATCGAATCGCTGACATGATAATCAGAATTAAATCAGGAGATTAGGAAGAGTCACAGCTTTAACCTTCATGTTGTCCTCGGGTCAAATTGACCCGTTTTCCTATAACAATGTTCTTTTTAACTACCCAAAATAACATGATTGATTCCACACAACACTCTTGGGGTGATTTTGAGGGGTAGTCTTACTCAATTTTATAGCATTTGAAAAAAACAATGGAAGTGTTTTTGAAATAGTATTGAGTAAAAGTTGACATATTCCAGTCTGTGATTATCCATCAGCATAAATTCTGTTAATTTTAGTCTAAATAATTCCTAATTTCTGCTTTTCTAAGTCAAACATTAGGTATAATTTCTTTATGTATTGAACATAAATTCCAAAAATGACTGTAAGTTAGTGTTACACAGTGTTGAAAACATCAAAAAAGTGACAAACATTGAAAAAAGCGTCAGAAACGTAAGAAAAAGTTAAAAGATTGATAAAAAGCATCAACAAAATTGTTGATTTTCAATTTTGACGGGAAGACAACACAAGGGTTAATAAACAGTCTGTTTAATGTCTGTTTTACCTACTTCAACCATTTGTCCAACAGGAGTCCGACCCACTGGACACTCATGTTAAATTACAGGAAGAACATGATTTAAAAACAGGGTGTTGGTTGGATAAGCACATCAGTTTCATGGTCCTAGAACAAACTCCACACATCTATTATTCAACAGTTATCTCATGACACCATTTCCTGGTTATTGGACAAATCAGAGCGGATACCGCAATGCCCCAGCATGCCCTTTCACGAGAACACTCGACAGCACTGACACTTCAATAAACAGATAGGTGGTTACGTAAGCCTTTCAACAGAAGACGAAAAAATGCGGAGGAGAGTTAATAATAATAATAATAATAATAATAATAATAATAATACGGATTTCAATTTGTCAGCAACTCTTTTTCTGTGGAATGCTGGCACAGTTTAGTCTAGGATGAACATCTGCTGTTACTACCTCACTTCTGCTACTAGAACAGAAGAATAGAAAGCTTTTGAGGTCATTATGCACAAGTGCATGCACAGTACCTGTGCAACAAGACTGAAGCAATGTAAGTAGTGGCGTAGAAGAAGAAAAAAAAAAGGGGGGGGGGTGGGGGGGGACGTGGTGGTGCACCTTTCCTGAGAGCCACTATATACATAACATAATGGTAAGAACGATAAGGGGTTTGTGTACACACTATGCAAATATTAGTGTGGTGTATCAAAAGTTATGAGTATTAAATATTGCACTATAATGAAATTAAATGGTTAAATATTAAATATTGCACTGTAATGAAACTACACTCAACTACGTTGAATACTACGTTCATAAACCATTTTTTTATTTATTATTTTTTGGGGGCTTTTCCCTTTATTATAGTGACAGTGGATAGACATGAAAGGGGGAGAGACGGGGGCCGCAGGTCGGAGTCGAACCCGGGCCGCTGCGGGACTCAATGGGTGAGCTAGAGGCCGCCCCCATAAACCATTTATTTTAGAGATATATCACTGGTTATCTCTACTTAAGGCACTCCTTTGAGCCACGTAGTGTATTCACAGACGTCCGAGAGGCTCATGCTAGTTTGACAACCTGGGCTTTACAATTTGGACTGACGTGGGCATAAACTGGCCAATGAGAGACAGGATATAGACCCATTACGCAGCATGTTTCAAAGTTCAGTGTGAAAGTGTCTGTGGTGCATTTGTTTCGCAACACACACACACACACACACACACACACACACACACACACACACACAGGTTAAGGGGGAATTTCATAGTTTACGGTGGTGTTCCTGTTGATTTATTTCCCTGCTTTTTCAGATGAAGAAATCCTTCCAAAAGTCAATGAGCCCTAGAAAAACCTTACAAAAAGTATTTTCTACAAAAAAGGTTACTTATGGGAATGAACTAACAGGAAGCTGGATTATTAAACTGGCTCTTCAGGAGGAGGGCTGGACTGTAGGTTAGTAATTGCTGACCGAGCATTGCCTCATCATTAAATAGAAAGCAGAATTATCTACTGAAGCACAAGTAATAATCACAAGAGACCTGGCGAACGTCTGCAGAGAGCTTTTTGTACTCCAAGTCAGAGTGCAACCATTTCCTGGTATTGTTTGGTTCTACTGAACAGGTGTGTGCTGTGAGGGGGGAGGACGGAGGAAAAGGACGGGGTGGTGGCAAAAAAAATAAAACACAAGCAGAGGATAAGAGGCATGAAGGAGAGCACAGACGGGCAACAGAGGGCGCAGGAAAAGGTCTGTAGAGGAGGCAGAGACAAGAAGGAAATGCAAGAAATAAAATGGCAGTAAAACGGAAATGAGGAACTAACCAACGATTCTGAATGAGGCCATCTTAATTATGCCGTTCACGTCAACCAGAAGAAATGTTATGGGCAGAACAAAAATAGACGAGACATTCGAGAAAAAACATGTTTGAAAGAACTGAATTAAAAGGCCAGCATTAGTGATATATGGGCCACGCAGTGTGTGTGCAAGCTGAAGTCTTTGTGTTTGTCTGCAATAAAAAGACAGACAGACAGTGTGTCTATGTGTTAACTATGAGCATCACTAGAACTACATCCCATCAACAGTCTCTGATGGGAATGTTTCTACAGCATGAATCAATCTCAGCTGACTGAAGGAAATCAGAATATGTCTACTAATCAACATCTATTACTAGGTATTACTAAGTAATTCTACAAAATACATGAGTATACATAACGCATTTTGAAGAGATAATTGTCACAGTCCGGGGCGGCTGTGGCTCAGCGGTAGAGCGGTTGCCTGCCAATTGGAAGGTTGGTGGTTCAATCCCTGGCCCTGCAGTCCCATGTCGAAGTGTCCTTGGGCAAGACACTGAACCCCGAGTGGTGGCGCTTTAAATAGCTGCAGCTTGGAGGCTCTCTAAACTGTATTTTGTTGCATTGTACATGTGTAATGACAATAAAGTTGAATCTTAATCTTAATCTTAAATCCATCTGCCTCAACAGCCGCTGTGTCACACTTCTTAGAAATGTTAACATACTGTGGGCGCCTGGGTGGCTCACCTGGTAAAGGGGGCGCCCATATGCAGAGGTTCAGTCCTTGACGGGTTTGAGTCCAACCTGCGGCCATTTGCTGCATGACTTGCCCCTCTCTCCCTCTATTAAAAAAGGCTAGAATGCCCCAAAAATAACTTTAAAAAATGTTCACATATTGTATATTATGGTAGACGGATTTGGTCCAGACTAGGGTTGCAACTGCCAATCATTTGTTGTTGTTTAGCCTAAATACTGTCACAAAAAAATAAAAATAATAAATAAAAATCAGATTCAGCTTTATTCGCCAGGTATGAGGACACATACGAGGAATTTGACTTAGGTTGGAGCAAGCCTCCGGGCGACACAAAAAACGAGTGACAAATGCCCACAATTTCCCAGAGCCTCACTCGCATTTTCATCTAGCTTGTCTACAATTCTATTTACAATGCTTAAGCAACTCAAAAAACAGAAAAGCTTCACATTTGAGAAGCTGGAGCCAGTGAATTTGTAACATCTGCTTATCAAAATGACCATGAATTGACTAATTATCTCGAAAGCGGCCAACTCGCTTCATTTCGAATCGCCAAATCGTTTCAGCTGAACTGAAGTAGTTCTTTTTAGCTTTTCCAGCCTGTTATCTGCTCCTTGAATTAGATGGATGATTGGGCCCATGAAGGCAGTTAGAAGGGCACATACACACCAGATAAAAAGATAAGAAATACCTCACATTTGTTAAAAAAAAAAAAAAAAGCAGCCTTGAGGGTTCATACCAGAAGACAGCTGTGGACTGAGTGCCATACGGTGTCACGCTGCACCAAAAGCAAGCGGCCGGCATCTAATCCGGCTCATCCAGGCCGACCTACCTTCAATGAAACCTAAACATCCACAGGCACTCTCTCTCAGACTGAATCATTTTGAGAAGATTACACAGCCTCGTACACCAGGCCCCCTGTTCACTTTTTAAGACGTCTGCATTTCATTTTGTCTAGCATACAGTATATAACATTCCCTGGGGGGGGGGGACATTGTTGACACACGAATGAAGGAATGTAACGATCTCTGCATGGGGCCCATAACTGCACTGAAACACTCGCTTATTGCCAAAATGCGAACATGAGAACATCTGACCTCCACAGAAGCCATTGCACAACGCATTGCTAGTGCCTGATTCATTACAGGATATGACAAACCACATGTCGCCTAATGAGCCCCTTTAAAGGGTAAAGACTGGGACTGCTGCATGACAGCGTGTAGGTGTGTCACCCGCAGAATCGTGACATTACTTTGATAAAACCCAGCAACAGATGGTTGCTGCCGTAGTTGGTATATTCTAGCTTCTGTAACGACTACGTCCGCATGAAACGTCATTTGCAATCATTTTATGCCTGAGCATCAAATCATTAGAAACGTGGTAAGCTCACACTGTGGTTTTATGGCTTCTTGGCAGAAGTAAGTGAATGGTTCGGGTTACTACAAATGAGTGCAAAGAGGTGTTGCTCTCTCTCTCTCGCATACTCTTAACACTTTGTACAAAGAGCAGCCGGTTTGGGTGAAGGAACACCAGCCTCGATGTCGGACAACTTGCAGACTCACAGGCCAAGTTGGCAGGTAGATGGAAGAAACCCACCGACCGAGCATGTTTTTTACTGGCCTAAATATTAAATTGAAGGGTTTTGTATCATGCACTTTAAAACTTTGTGGTTGGGGTTGCACGTCCTGCTGGTTTATCCCATGTTTTCGTCGCGCTTTCTTTTGGCAGGCTGGCTGACCCCTGCCATAAATTACCACATACAGGCTAATTAATTAGCCTGAGGTAAACGCTAGCTATCAGTCAGCAGAAGCAACGTGGTGGCTGGCGTTCTGATGTGTGTGTGAGCCAGTGTGTGTGTGTGTGTGTGTGTGTATGTGTGTGTGTGTGTGTGTGTGTCCGCCCCCGCTAAGCTCCGCCGCGCAGACAGCAGAGGAACAGAAGAAAGTAGTTGCAGCTTCACCAAAATGAAGACTGAAAAACTCAACTATTCTGGCACAAACTTTAACCGACATGTGAGATTTACCCACATTTGGCGCGCGGCAAGTGCTAATGTAGATTTGAGATAATGCATAATTTATGAACTAATACTCAGCCAAAACAGCTAGTCATACTGGAAGTCAATGGGCGTGTGGTGCAAGCACACCAGTGTGTGTTTGCTCTCCTGCGGGGCAAACACAATGGTGTGCATCTAACAGAGCAAACACACACACTGCACCGACGACGCAGACACGCTGTGACACTTTACACATCAGGGGAAAGTCTGAGGTTGGAATGAAAACATCATTTATTTTCATTAAAAATGACTCACTGATCTACTGAAATAGTTGGTGATTAATTTAATGGTTGACAACTAATCCATTAATCTTTGCAGCTCTAAAAGTGGGTTGCACTAACGTGTATTTGTGTTGGACATTTAGGAAGATATGTTCCCTGTGATCATTCATGTACCGGCTGCAAACTGAAGAAAATCAACAGCCGCTAGGCAATATGGGAAGAAAATTACAATAATCAGAAGACATGCTCACCTAAAAGTTGGTTAGATATTTTCCTTATCCACATTTTTCACTCCAAATACTTACTTACTAAATACTTTTAAACCTAAAATTATATATTTGTACTTAATCAACTTAATACTGTCACTTTGCCTGCCTGTATCATGTTACATTTGCTAATTTAGTATATTCTGAATCGGGGATCTAACACTGAAGGGTGTCCTATGTTTTACAGTCTGAAGTCCTCTAAAAAAAGCAAACTTTGAGCTATATAAATAAAATATATCTTAACTTGGCTTGGTATTGATATATCCCATTAAATAGCCATGCTCCCTAAGCTGATGTTCATCACAGTGAACCGCACTGTAATTACAAGACAAACCTGGTCGTTTTCAGCCGGCATTCTTGTGTATTTCAGGAATCACTCTGGCTAAAATGAGGATAACTGATATAACAACCAGTGCCTATCAACCTCTGTTAAATGCTCTCATCAGACCAGATCAAGATCATCTTCAGAGGCTGTTCAGAGCTAGTCAAACATTTTTGTACTGTGCAGCTTGGACTTGGAGAAACTTACAAGCCAAAACTCTCTTTGGCTTTTTGGAAATACTGCATTCATATCAGGTATTCAAAATGCCACGCCCATCGTGTTTATGAAGACTTCAAATGTATTTGTGTCTATTTTGTGGTAATTAACAATGGAAATTATCATTGGTTGCAACCCTAGTCTGCTCCAACTCCTTCTACAATAATATACAATATGTTAGCATATTTTAAAGCTCGGTACATCCTTATGTTTATCTGTAACTGTAGTATAGGATTTTAAAATCATGCATTATTTATGTTATGTAACTATGCATGTTGCTTGAGAAACTTAAATTCTCTGGGGTCCAATATTGTGCTATATGTGAAAGTTGTACATGTGTCATGTGACCCTGTACGCCTTTATTTTGCCAGGTTTCTCTTTTAAAAAAGAGGTAATGCTTCTCAAGCAACATGCATAGTTTTATAAAATAAATAATGCATGATTTTAAAATCCTATACTACAGTTACAGATAAACATAATTACCACAAAATAGACACAAATAATGAGAAATGCTCACAACTTCCCAAAGAGACGCTGACATTTTCAGTACATTGTTTCGGCCAACCAACAGTCCAAAACCTCAAAGATATTCTTACATACAACCATGAAGTAACTAAGGAAACCAAAAAAAGACTGTTTGAGATGCCAGAGGAAAATCTATCAAATAATAAACTCATTTTCTTCCATCAAGGCCCTTCCACAAACGAAGGGAAAACTATGATATCCAATGTGTGTGTGTATACATACACACACACACACACACACACACACACAAACACACACACTTTAGTGCAGCAGTTCCCAAAGTAGGATCCCCAGCAAAAAAGGGGAAGAATAATTTTCATATTCCATCCATAAGTAACAAAATGACAGAATATATGACTATTTGTTCATATGTGTCATACACTTTCTGTAATAAAACACCTAAAAGCAAAAACAAAAATATCATCCAATGGGGGTCTGAGGTCTAATGTGTGTCAGTTTAGGGGTCCATCATGTGAAAAAGTGGACTAAAAATACAGTCAAATGTACTCCTGGTTGGTTTTGCCGGGGCCAGTTCAAATCCCCTGGAGGGCCCCGGTATGGTAGCAGGGGGGAAAGAAAGACAGAAAGAAAGACAGAAAGAAAGAAAGAGTGAGGGCACAGACATGCAGATGACATAGGTCAGTGAGGTCGAGCTGCTCGGCGGCTGTTGTTGTTTTCTTCTTCTTCTTCTTCTCATTCCACCGGTAAACCCCTGACGTCATGCCGCCAGTCAGACGTGACACCGACCACACGCACAGCGTCCGTTACTGTCCGTTAAAACCCGAAAAGTCCCAAAATAATCACCATCTACCCGGTGTCCCCGGCCGAGCCGGCGAACACGTCCCCCGAACCACCCTTTCCCTCACATTTCAACCTCGCCATCGGCCATTTCTGCAGCTCATCCACGCGTAATCACTTCCTGCCTCTGCCGTTATGGCGTTTAACGCACACTGCACACATGCACCTGGACTTTAAGAGCTATATTAACGTAGTCTGGGGCTTAAAAGTTCAACAACAACTACTAAAAACTCGGTTTAACTCAGTTGAGGAGGTCCCGCTCCCACCATGGCGTTACGTTGCGCATTGAATGAGTTATGAAAGAGGACACGGAGACAGCATGGCGGACACAAGTGTCCAAAAGTTGGACATGTTACCTGGTTTTTTAGGGGTGCAGGACGCCTTTCAGAGGGTGGCTAACAACAACCAGGGGGGGCTCAGTCAGCGTCGCCGTGAGTCGGTCTTCCCTTCTTCGTCGAAAAGCAGCTTCGCAAAGACTTCTGGCTAAACTACAGTGCTCGCTTCCTCCCTCTCTTTCTCAAAACCGGTCACTCTTTTTTTCTCTCTCTCTCTCTTCCTTCTGCCCTCCCTCCTTCACTGGCTGCTCACTGGTTCGCGTAATTTCACCCAGTACGTAGCTTTGCCGGAGCCGGGGTGCGGTCCAGGACGAGGCGGTTCCTCGGGCCAGTATGTCCCGCCCCCTCTGGCCAACCAATGGCTGCCGCGCATTGATAAGCCTAACACACTTTGGACCAATCAGAAGCGTGCATTCACGGAGGAGTTAAGAGCCAACTGGGGCAGAGCAAAAAAGCGCAGGAAAAAGCTGAACTTGAAAGAGTTGAGAGGAGGGAGGGGAGCTGTGATAAAGCTGTGTTTAATGAGAGAGGTATGTGCATACTAAGGATTTTTATGACCATATAAGTACCAGTCACTCTCAGGATGGACGGCATCGTTCAGGGCCTCCCTCGTGTGTCAACAGGGTCTAGTCTGACCCCCGTCTGCTTTGAAAACAAGTAGCAGTGATGGCTCCGACAGTTTGGTACTATTTCTGCTGTAAGGCTGCCAAATATGATATCAGACAAATCCCACACACAGACATGGCTGGGCTCTTCTATAGGCCTGCTGCTACTCATGTGTTTACATTACATCAACATATAATAACACCGGTAATAAACTTTATTTGTATAGCACCTTAAAAAAACAGTAGCTTACAAAGTGGCAGACACACAGACAAATCAATACACATATATACACATCATTGTACTATTTAAAATAGAAGATGGGACACCTTTAAAGGACAGTAAAAACGACAAATGAATATATAAAATGAAATTAACAGATATGACATCACATAAAAGCAAGTCAATACAAATGAGACTTAAAAAGTGATTTAAAAGGAGTCAAATATTTCATAATCAAATAATTCCACAGACAAATGAGTGTTTTCTTTTAACTGAAACAAAAACTCTGGCGATATGATGATATCTTCATGAAAGAGTTGTAGAAGAAGTTGTGAAATTTTAAAAATTGTTGCCTTTATCCGACATTGGAAAAATGATATATTCATAAGTGTTGCAATCAATAATACAGCGCTGTATTTATCCTTGTTAATTTAGTTTTTCCTCCGCTCTAAAAGGACGTCAGAGGTAATTAATTAATTGTCAGGATGGATATATACGTGTAAAAGAAGCCTAAGTTGAACCTAAAAACACTCAGCGATCATGTCATTGTTAAAAATAAATAACTTCACCCTACTGGCCCCTGCTTCCACCATGGGGAATCAAAATATAATGTTTAACTACTTTATATAAACAGTTTATGCTTTCTTGAGTTCCTAGATGCTAAGGGGAAAATATTTGGAAGGAATCTTTGCAAAAGTCTATTTTAAACGTCAATTTAAGGAGAGATTCGAGAAAGAAACACACTGAGAAACACTCAAAACTAAAATGTCTGTTTAATAAAATTCAGATTAACACATATAATCAATTGTAAAGATAATCTGTGTAGTTTCATCAAAGGAGAAAGCAGCTTCTGGAGTTCCAGCACCGAATGTTTTCTCAAAATTCACATTTTGAATCTTTTAAGGTTTTAAAATAACTTCGACTTTGGGTCATTTCCCCTCAGCCGGTCCAGTTTCTTACTGCACCGGCAACTCAACGGGGCAAAAGTTCTGTTCCGGGGGAAATATCACCTTAGTTTGAAGATTAGTGATGCTGTTTTACGCCAATTCCCAGGTCGTCATCACGGAAGGCTTGTATCATGTGGAGGTGCCGACAGTTTCAATGTTATTACTTATCGACTATTTGGCTGTTTGACCTATTAATTCCTATCAATAAAGTATAATAGGGTAAATCCTGTATACTGCATGCAATCGTAGCTGTTATGTATCTTTGTAAGTCATTGTAAGTGGCAAAAAGTGGGCTCCCCCATAGGCCACGGTATAGTTTGAATCACTGATCTTTACAGGTCCAAAATCTTGTCCCCGAACCCAAATAGACACGTAAATGATGTGTCAACGTCTTATTCTGCCTCTGATTGGCTTACCCTGGTATTCTCACCCTAACCCTAACAATCCCCACTACCCACGCCTAAACCTAACTACATTGCCCATGCTAGATTTAGGATCTACTAGTTGATGGTGGGGTGGGGGGGTAGCATGTGAATATGTTTGCAGCCAGTAGTCCATGAATCTGGGGGGCGTAGCTTCTGAAGGGATGGGGTGGGTGGTGTTGTATTTCAATGGTGGTTGAGTTCAAATATCAACAGTCTTTGCGCAGCATCAATTACTACTCCCATAAGAGATCTAACAAGATATGAAGTGCCGTGTCACAGGTTCCCATCTCTCAAACAGGTAAGCCAAGATTTATGACCAGACATGTTGAAAATACATGAGAACCGCTGCAGGGGATGAGCTAATTACTGTGAGGTAGGGAAACACCTGACATTTGTTTTTATTAGGCCTTCTCTTTCTTGAAAGGTGTAAGCAATGAAAATGCAGAAATATAAAGATAACACGTTTATAGATGGAATCAAAGATGAAGCAACAGATATGTGGAGTATAATGTTTTAATTAGATGTAGAAAATAAGGACCAAAAAGAAAGGATTTGGCGCTGCAGGAGAGAGAAAGAGTTGGCAGGACGGTGCAATGGAAAAGGGGATGAGTGAGATGATGGATGTTGGGATGAAAGTTCTGCGGAGACATTGTCAAAGGCTGCACAGAAGAATGGAAAATCACAATGTCAACCTGTTTCTTCCCAGGGGACCCCGAACTTCCTGTTCCCGAGCCACATTAAGGCGCCGACACACCCGATCATCGTCCGTCGGACAGTCTAACGAGGTCAGTGACTCTCCGTTGGCGTTCATTTTGGCCGATTTGACATGTTGAGTCGGCGGGCGGGCAGTCGGAGTGCTAACCTGGAAATGACGAGCGGGATGAGCGTGACTAACGCCTCTCAAAATCTGACGAGAATCTCTTAAACTGACCTTTGTCGATCTGAAATGAAGACAGACTCAGCAACTGCACGGCCTACGTCTCACTTAAAATGTTTTCAGAAACACGTTTCGGTGAACTGTTTTCATAAAATACGAGATCGTGTTCAGAACGAGTCACATTTAAGGCCAGGTACACGAAGAATAATTAAGAGCACAATCCTGCTTTTAAGAGACGGCAGACCGCGTGGCCGGGGGGCTCAGCTGGTAGAGCAGGCGCATATTTACATAGAGGTTTATGCCTCGACGCAGAGGCCCAGGGTTCAAGTCCGACCTGTGATGATATCCTGCATGTCTTCCCCCTTCCTCACCTAGCTGTCCTGTCCATTAAAGGTGGAGAAGCCCCCTCGTTTCGTCTGTTCTTCTTCGTCTCGCCCCGTTTCCAGCACGTCCATCCTCCTCCTTTCCTCACTAATCAGTACACAGGAAGCTTCTGCCACTACAAATGCAAATTTTACAAACACCAACACTGGCATTGACAGTACACGTAGATGGAAAAGATATTGCAACATTATCCACATTTACTAGTGTTAAACAACACCCAGGAGTTAAAAGGAGCACATTTGGACCATGACTGGTGTTGATTAAGAGGTACAGAGTTCACCTGAGAGGGCTGTGGGGGTAGCGTCATATGTCTGGAGAGAGCAGTTAGATTAGCACCGCTTTAAAGGAATTGCATAAGTATTCTTGACCTCTTCATGTTTTGTCTTTTTCAGGAATAAGAACCACATGATGCTGCTCTGTGCGCCAGAGACAGGATGCAGACATTGCCTCCATAGAGGACATCAATCCATCACAACTACCCATTCAGCACGCCGTACAAAGGCAACTCTAAAAGGGGCTCAGGGATGTCTCGCAACCGCTGACAAACATTGGAAAAATGACATTCTGGGCAAAGTGTGATTTATGTTCACCATGTGTCATTATGTAAGGAATGTGTCAGTGTGTTTTCCTACATGTTCAGCAGCTGGGCTGCATGTACGTAGGGCAAAACATTGACACGGCCTGGAAAATTCAATAAATCTCACACTCTCGGGGATGGATGGGAAATATCGGAAATTTCAGCGGAGAGGTCAAAGGTCAACCCCTGTCGCCCGTTACTTGAGCAGGACCAGATGCAGAGCCGAGGAGAAGGGGGTCTGAAGAGGAGGAGTAAATAAGGAGAGAGGGAAGTTAAAATAAACAATTGTTTTGCAAATTTCAAAACAACAGAAAGTTGTAATGAAAACCTCGTGCTGACAAAAATGTACACGACTCACACAACAATGGCATGAGACACAAAACAAACACAAGTGGGCAGAGGCAGAAGTGTAGGGTTGAAACGCTAGGCATGAATTACCAAATATGGACACTTCTGACCTCACTGTCTCCCTCCCTCTCTCTGCCTCCCGCTCTCCTTTTCACTGTGACCTAGTCTCTCTCTCTTTCTCCCTCAGCCGGTTGTAATAGCAGCAGGGTGTGTCTGTAATTTAGGGTGTGTAAAGCCATTATATCATTCAGTCAGAAAGAAAAAGGACCCATTCAGTGACAGCATGTTGAAAGGGTGGCATGTTAACTCACTGACCAATCTCGCTATGTAATTATTTGTGTGAATTCATGTGTGTAGGCATTCACGCTTCACTGTCTCAGTGAGAATGTGTGTGCCTTTAAGCGTGAAACATACATATAAAAATCCAGAAGCTTTAGGTATGTGTCACATTTAAGGCCAGGTACACGACGAATAATTAAGAGCACAATCCTGCTTTTAAGAGACGGCAGACCGCGTGGCCGGGGGGCTCAGCTGGTAGAGCAGGCGCATATTTACATAGAGGTTTATGCCTCGACGCAGAAGCCCAGGGTTCAAGTCCGACCTGTGATGATATCCTGCATGTCTTCCCCCTTCCTCACCTAGCTGTCCTGTCCATTAAAGGCGGAGAAGCCCCCGAAAGACACCTTTAAAAAGATATGGCCGCGTTTCGTTTTGTCTGTTCTTCTTCGTCTCGCGCCGTTTCCAGCACGTCCATCCTCCCCCTTTCCTCACTAATCAGTACACAGGAAGCACTGATAAGATGTTGACTCACAAAAAAAATAAAACTCAGGAATGTGGAGTAAAAAGGAAAAAACAAGCAAAGCTCTTCCCTCTTTTGTTGAGATGCGTAGGCTCATTTATAACCTACACGGATTTGACAACATCGCCAAGGCGGTCATTAAGGATTCGTGAGCCATGTGTGTGTTGCATGGGAGAAAGGTGGAGGGATATAAACAGCAACAGAGGCTGCTTTGTCTGTCTCCGCTTGGTATTTGTCTGGAACAGACTGGAGAGCTAACAAGGTCCGAGGCCAGCATGTGTTGAAAATATAAATAAAGCTTTGTATTTACTATAAGCACAGAATGCTCTGGATGTTGTTGTTACCGAAGAGGCAACGCTCTCCCACACACAAGAGTTCAATACACAGTCATAAATCACACACACACACACACAGTCGTGTCTCACTATCTTTATGGGGACCAGTCATTGACATAATGCATTCCCTAGCCCCTTACCCTAACCTTAACCATCGAACCTAAATGCCTAACCTTAACCCTAACCCTAACCTTAACCATAACCTTAACCCTAACCCTAACCTTAACCCTAACCTAATTCTAACCCTGATCCTAAAACCAAGTCTTAACCCTCAAACAGCCCTTTAACGTTATGGGGACCAGCATTTTGTCCCCACAAAGCTGTCAGGACCCCATAAGTATACTGTATTTCCAGTTTTTGGTCCCCACAAATGTAGTAAAACCTGGTACACACACACACACACACACACACACACACACACACACACACACACACACACACACACACACACACGGTCAGGGTCTGAGAAAAGCGAGCAAATTGGAACAGAGTCAGTAGAAGAAATGTGCAACTCTGCCTCTCTCGGCCCGTTCGTTTGTTCAGCAGCAGCCGCTGGCTTGGCTTCCTTGTCTTTTTTTTTGCCATATATGGTCACAAGAGTGGTTGAGTAAGAGAGAGAGACGGCAGGAGAGAGGATGGAGGTGTGGTCTATTGTTTTGGGGCGGAAGAGGTGTAGGGTTACGCATTTACGTGCTGTTCTTGAACCTTTGGAGCTTGTCGTCATTGTATTCAGTCACCTCTCTCTCCTCTGTTGGACGGCAGACAAAGAGGATGAGCAATTAAACATGGGGGTGTGTGTGTGTGTGTGTGTGTGTGTGTGTGTGTGTGTCTGCATGGGGGGAGGAGGAAGAAGTGTGTTTCATGAGTGTGAATCCTGAGGCCTAGAGTCGAGTCACTGGCTATTTAGAAGCAGAGAAAAGAAACCAAGAGGTCAGCAAGTGGTTAAAAATGGCAGATCATTAACAAGAGATGCAGTCATAGGTTATCTCCAAACTATTCAGGAATGTCTCTCAACAATTTGTACATGTGGATCACCTGCATATATGTAATGCCAGTGGAATTCCCCTTATTCAAAAAGAAAAAAAAACAACCCGAGCCTCTGCATGAATGCATGGTCTGCGATGATCTAATCCAAGCCAGGACCCACTAAAAGTGCAGATGGAACATGTCAAATGATGTGCTCATAATAAGCAGTCTGAAGGCTCCGGGCATGAATCTATCAGCTGTGGGCTCTGTAATGACATGCCGGGACGGGAAGGCAGGAAAGGGTTGGCAGTGTTTTTTAGGTTAGCGAGTCGTGAGAGACGATGGGTTGATGAAACGATGAATGCAGGGACTCTCTGGAAGCAGGTGCTCTCCTGTTTCCTTCAGCCTCATTTGGTGTGTTTTTTGCCCCCAACATTTCCTTCCAGGCAGCGTGGCAATGGTTATGGTTGTCACTGCCCAATGTGAGTCGGGTGCAGATTTTGAGTCGCGCATGCTCAGATGTAAACGGTTTATGACATAAGGTGTCATACTGAAATTTGTGAAATCCATGAAATAATAAACTTTTCTCATTACAAACAATAACAGAAGATGGAAATCATTTAAGAAACGTTGTAGCTATCTATGGTTGTTTGATTGCTAGCTCAAAACACCATTCAACTGACAGCCTTTGTTGTGTTTGATGCTAACTTGTAGCTAAGCTAGCAGTGAACCAACTTGGTTAAGTAGCTCCATTTTTACTGTGTTGACATTACAGAAGTCTCTCGTTAGCATCTTATATGCTATTTGTCGCAAAGAGGTCAGGGACTCGAGTCTGTTCGTGTGTTCCTCGTCGTTGTCGCTTTGGCCGATTTAACTTGTTGAATCGGTCACAGTCGGACTCAATGACCAATCTGATTGGTGGAGTGCTAAAAGTAGACTAAAACCAGAATAGGCAGTGACATCCTGTATATCCATCCATCCATCCATCCATCCATCTATCTTCATCTGCTTATCCGATATCGGCGGCAGCAGCTCCAGCAGGGGACCCCAAACTTCCCTTTCCCGAGCCACATCAACCAGCTCCGACTGGGGGATCCTGAGGCGTTCCCAGGCCAGGTTGGAGATATAATCCTTCCACCTAGTCCTGGGTCTTCCCCGAGGCCTCCTCCCAGCTGGACGTCCTTCCACCAAGTCCTGGGTCTTCCCAAGGCCTCCTCCCAGCTGGACGTCCCTCCACCAAGTCCTGGGTCTTCCCCGAGGCCTCCTCCCAAGCTGGACGTCCCTCCACCTAGTCCTGGGTCTTCCCCCGAGACCTCCTCCCAGCAGGACGTCCCTCCACCTAGTCCTGGGTCTTCCCCCGAGGCCTCCTCCCAGCTGGACGTCCCTCCACCAAGTCCTGGGTCTTCCCCGGGGCATCCTCCCAGCTGGACTTGCCTGGACCACCTCCCTAGGGACCCCCCCAGGAGGCATCCTTACCAGATGCCCGAACCACCTCAACTGGCTCCTTTGGACGTGAAGGAGCAGCGGCTCTACTCCGAGCTCCTCACGGAGGACTGAGCTTCTCACCCTGTCTCTAAGGGAGACGCTCCCCCCCAGCCCCCCCTCTCCCCCATCCCGAGGATACTGTATATTTTTAAAGTACTACGAAATCATGATACACTTTGCATTTCCTTGCGGTTGCACTGCTCTGCTATCCCACTGTTAATTATTCACAGTGTCCGGTGATAACACACCTATTTATTACTTGCGATTGCTTGCTTTTATAATTTGTAACCATAGCAACCTCCAAAACAAGCATGCAGCCTCAGGTGTCAGCCATTTTCAGTACAAGTAAGTTTACAACGAACGGAGGAGAGAAAGGCGGTTACAGGTCGTCAGGTGCAAGCAGGACTTTAAAATTATTAAGTTTTATAATCACCAGCCAACATGACTTGTAGATTTTTAAAGTTACAAGCCAACATGAGGACAACATGAGGACAACATGAGGACAACACGAGGGCAACATGAGGACAACATGAGGGCAACATGAAGACAACATGAGGACAACATGAGGGCAACATGAAGACAACATGAAGGCAACATGAGGACAACATGAGGGCAACATGAGGGCAACATGAGGACAACATGAAGGCAACATGAGGACAACATGAGGGCAACATGAGGGCAACATGAGGACAACATGAGGGCCACATGAGGGCAACATGAGGACAACATGAGGGCCACATGAAGGCAACATGAGGACAACATGAAGGCAATATGAAGACAACATGAAGGCAACATGAGGACAACACGAGGGCAACATGAGGACAACCTGAAGACAACCTGAAGACAACATGAAGACAACATGAAGACAACATGAAGGCAACATGAAGACAACACGAGGACAACACGAGGGCAACAAGAGGACAACAAGAGGACAACATGAGGACAACATGAGGACAACAAGAGGACAACAAGAGGACAACATGAGGACAACATGAGGACAACATGAGGGTTATAGCCCTGGGTGCGAGACTCGAGGCATTAAAATGTCAAGACGAGAGATCAAGACGAGAGGGCGGACGCTGTTGAGTGACGGGGATGACAGAAGCGATGTAATGTAGAAGGCAGCTAAGAGCGGAGGTTGGTGTGTGGGCGGAGGCTGGTGTGTGGGCGGAGGCTGGTGTGTGGGCGGAGGCTGGTGTGTGGGCGGAGGCTGGTGTGTGGGGGCGGAGGCTGGTGTGTGGGCGGAGGTTGGTGTGTGGGCGGAGGCTGGTGTGTGGGCGGAGGCTGGTGTGTGGGCGGAGGCTGGTGTGTGGGCGGAGGCTGGTGTGTGGGGGCGGAGGCTGGTGTGTGGGGGCGGAGGCTGGTGTGTGGGTGGAGGCTGGTGTGTGGGCGGAGGCTGGTGTGTGGGCGGAGGCTGGTGTGTGGGGGCGGAGGCTGGTGTGTGGGGGCGGAGGCTGGTGTGTGGGTGGAGGCTGGTGTGTGGGCGGAGGCTGGTGTGTGGGCGGAGGTTTGAGTCCCGCTGATGAGAGGGCTGTGACAGCGTGAGAAACACCTTCTGTACACGTTGGAGACGGAGGACAAAAGACGCACTGCATAATAAAACAGGGAACAAGAGAGAGCCTACTCTAAAAGCAGGGCTGCAACCAACGATAGTTTCCATCCTCATCGCGTTGATATGTATTTTGGGCTTTTGAGGTACACCTACGGGCCGGTTAACCGGTTTTAAGAGATACCGCCGTTTGAAAAAGTCCAGGTTTCAAACCCACCGCCATTCTCCATCATATAGCGTTCCTGCGGTGTGAGCGGTTCTTCGAAACCCGTTTTATCTGTTTCTTAATGTTGTTGGCATATTCTGATTAAAAGGGGTTTTTATCGGTTATTTATTATGCTTTTATCTTATGTTGTTATCTATATTTGTACATTTGTACAGCACGTTGTGGCAGTAGTGACTATTTGTAAATGTGCTGTAGAAATAAACTTTGACCTTGACCTCGACCTTGACCTCGACCTTGACCTTGTCTAAGCACGCCCTGCAGCATGTGTAGAGCAGCAGCTACACTGCGTTTAACCCTCGCGTTGTCTTCCCGTCAAAATTGAAAACCAAAACTTTTGACGCTTTTTAATCGATGTTTTTAACTTTTTGTTACGTTTTTGTCCCTTTTTACAATGTTTGTCACTTATTTTGACGTTTTCAACACTACGTAACACTAACTTATTAACTTTAGTTTTACAGTTATTTTTGGAATTTATGGTCAATAAACCTCATTTATAGGAAATTATACCTAATGTTTGAGTTAGAAAAGCAGAAATTATGAATTATTGAGACTAAAATTAAAGGAATGGATGTTGATGATAATCACAGACTGGAATATGTCAACTTTTACTCAATACTATTTCAAAAACACTTCCATTTGTTTTACAATGCTATAAAATTGAATAAGACGCCCCAAAATTAATGAAAGTAGAGATTTGTACTTGGCAAAGAGCGTTGGGTGGAATCAATCATGTTATTTTGGGGAATTAGAAAGAACATTGATATAGGACAACATGAGGACAACATGAGGACAACATGAGGACAACATGAGGGCAACATGAAGACAACATGAAGACAACATGAAGACAACATGAGGACAACATGAGGACAACAATGCTATAAAATTGAATAAGATGCCCCAAAATTAATGAAAGTAGAGATTTGTACTTGGTGGAATCAATCATGTTGATTTTTCAGAACTCAAAACGATTAATTTGATTATCGAAATAGTACATAATTAACATAATGGCTGACAACTAACCGATTAGTCTTTGCAGCTGTAATCCAAACGCTGTTTTATAAAAACCTCACATCCACATCCACAGTGAGAAATAGTTAAAACCAACCAACACAAGGAAAATACATAACTATCATATTGCATCAGTGTCATTAGGGAGAATAAAGCACTGATCCCCGGGTTGGTTTTCATTCTTCCAACCACAGACAAACACACAATTCACATCCAGAACTTCTTTTGACACCTTTATTACTTCCCTTGGTCATGTTTCTGGTACATAGAGTTCGTTCGAGTAATAAAACTAAAATCAAACTCATATTTGCGATTCCGCCTTGACTTAAGTTTCCCAGTCAGGACCCAGAGACACACACACACACACACAAACATCTTGCTCTCTCACATTATTAGGCATCCTGGTGTACAATAACCATGCGTGGCTTTGTGATGTTGGGGAACACGCCGCCATCTAGTGGACAAAAGCAGGAACTACAGGTAACTGTCACAAAAACCTCACTCGCTATCGTCAGCTTTTAACTTAAATCCTCCTCACGGCTAAAAACTACACATGTTTATCCCTCGTGTAGTACAGTATGAGTGCAGTACAGCGGCGTGTTCCCACTTCTACAGCAAACGTAATGTACACACCGGCCTGGCTGCTCTGGTAAATGAGCCGTCACATTATCACAGAGAAGCAGAACTGCTTCAAAAAAAGAAATGGAGCATGAACTAAAGGGTTACGGGAAGCACACACCCATCTCTAGACAATAAAACCCAAACAAAGAGAAAGAGAAGAAGACAGAAGCGACAATGCAAAGATGAAGCGGCGCGTCGAGGGATGGGTGTGAGCGGTGGAGCGTTGCTAAAGTGGCTCAAGATGGCCGCCAAAAATCATAGGAAACAGCACAGTAACCGTGGGCGACTGGCAGGGTGGGGGGCGCCGGCGGTTTATTTTTCGATGATCTTGCTGACAAACGAGTCCAGCTCTTCATCGTCTTTGATCCCCACAAAATGGTCGACGATGTCACCTCCCCGGATGGCGATCACCGTGGGAACGGCGGACACCTGCGAACAGACGAGGCTGTAAATCTAATGAGGACTAGAGAGCTGGAGACCAAGTGTGTGTGTGTGTGTGTGTGTGTGTGTGTGTGTGTGTGTGTGTGGATCTATTTGTCAAGGTGTGAGTGTGATCATGTATGAGTGTAGTTTAAGATCCTGTAGTAGAGGTATACTGTTTTCTAGTAGGAGTGGTATTCTGATTGGATATGTTGGTACATGTATTACGTCTTGATGGAAATAATAAAATTTAAAATAAAATGGGAACAAGGCTACGTTTTGGTTTAAAAATAAATATCTTTCTCTTTCTCTACTGATGCACCCCGCTGGTCCTTCATCCTGGTCCCTGTTAGACTCCACCACACCTGCACCACCTGATCATGTTGGAGTTTCTCTTCCTGTTTCTTCATCTACTCCACACTCTCTCTGTATATCTTTATTATCTGTATTCATAATTTTTCCATTACAAGTACTTACTTTTTCAATATTATTTATGGTCACAGGTGAATATAACTTATATTATGGTTACCTACTTCTGCATTACTTTATACATATTCTACTTAATTTTAACGTCACTTACTTTCACTGCAATATTGTTTGTTTTGTACTATGGCGACCGCACTTTACTTTATAAATACCTTTATTTGACGCCACTTTACTTTAGTCTACCCTTTGCTCATTGGCTGTTGTGTTGCCTGTTTGTTTGTGTGTTTACTTGTTTGTTTGTTTAGCTTTCATTGTAGAAAATGCTGCAGTAACGAGGGAATTTCCCCGCTGTGGGATGAATAAAGTATTATAATATCTATATAATATCTAATCTAATCTACGTTTACGCCTCGCGTCCCCACTACTGCGGCGTGTCCGAGCCTCTAAATCGGAGACATTTGGAGACTCTGCTGCCCCCGTTCTGGTTAGAAAGCTCCGGGGTCGCTCTGTAGTCTGGACGGACACAAACGGAGACATTTGGAGATGAGGACGCGCGTCCGTCAGTCTTATCGGTCCGGTAGCTCCCAGACCTTTCAGTAACAGTTCCCCCTCGTCCTCGCTCCGAGATAATAATCCCTGCTCTTACTTGTTCTTTCTCCAAAGGATTTTCTGTATTTTTAACTTCTACATCCATGATATTTAACCGCAGAGTAACATCAGACCCTCTGCTTCCTGTTTACACTGGCACACACATGCCCAGTGTGTGTGTGTGAGCGGTCATGTGACACATGATGTCAGACGTGTTCATGTGGACGGAGATCAGATCTGCTACTGGAGCTGAAACTCTTGTGTGGACGGAGACGGATAAGAGACTTATAAGAATATGACTTAACAACATGCAATACATCAAATACTGTGATGATAATAATAATAATAATAATAATAATAATAATAATAATAATATCCCTTCAGCAAAGTTTTATCAAAATTGAATCAACAAGTTAACGAGAAAAACAAAAGGCATGGTGCAACAATAAGTTCCCGATGGCCCGCGGCATGTACAAATGAAATATAACAACCCACTTGGTTTGTATAAAATTGTTTTCTGTGTATAGCCTGTATATAGTGTATGTATGTATTTTTTATTTTTTTTTGTGTACCACTAACCTGCCAGGGGGTCTGCAGATGGAAATTAGCCTAAGGCTATAATCTGGCATATTTACATTTGCGAAAATGTTCATTAATATGTATTGTCCCCCTTTTGTAAACAATAAATAATAAATAAAATAAACTTGCCTGTTGTCTGTTTTTATATAGATAATTTTTTCCTCCTGATCGTTATATCATAAATGAAGTAGCTGTTCTCCTGCCGCCCTCCCCCGCTTGTTGGATGATTTTATAGATCACAACTTAGATTTGATGTTTTTTTGGGGGAGCTTTTTAAATAACAGCCTCCAGTGTCAACTTAAACTCCTCTACGACCCTATCCATGATGCGTTATATACAGTTCATTGTATATAAAGATCTAATATAAGAATTTACTTGGGTCTCTGTCAGTATTTGATAACAACTAGTTCAAAAAACTATTCCTAAAGTGGCCGGTAAAAATGGACTTTAGGCAAGTAGAATTTTCTTTTTAACCCTATATATATATATATATATATATATATATATATATATATATATATATATATATATATATATATATATATACACACAAAACCCATACATGAGATGGCAAATTCAACGCATCGTCTCACCCCGTATTCAATAGCCAGGTCCGTGTGATCGTCTATGTCGACTTTCGCCATGGCAACGCGGCCTTTCTGTTTTGCGACGGCCTTCTCCAACCTCGGCCCGAGGATCTTGCAGGGACCACACCACCTAAAAAACACACAAACGGGACACGTTCTTCATTCTTGCAGTCGCTTTTTAAGAGGTAGAGTCGTCTGTACGGCCATGTGTCCTTCCTTCATGTCCTTAGATGTGTTATGTTGACTTCACGTCAATTGTAGAATGGTTTCTCCATTACACGTTTCCCCTCTGCGACAATAAAGTCTATTCTATTTCAGTCAAAGACGAGGGGTTGACTCCCGAAAAAGACATGTGTATAGAGTGCGACATATGGGGGGGTGCATGCTAGAAAAACTCTGCAAGGTGCCCAAACTTTTGCAGACACCATTTTGTTTGTTTTCTGTTATTTTGAAAGTGTAAATGATGGAAATAAAATCTAACTTTTTGTGACACATTATACAAATGTCTAACCTGTCATTTGATGCCTTTTGGAGATTTTTCCATCTTTTCTTGGCATCTTTATTCAGATTAATACACATTTTTACCTGGGGTGCCCTAACTTTCGAACCCCACTGTACATAGTTGGCCTGTCAGTCCAGACAGTACTACCATCCCTCCCCCGCGGCACTCACTGTGCATGGAAGTCGACGAGCACAGGCAGCTCATTCTTGATGACCCTGTCTGTGAAGTCCTCGTGGTCCTGGACGTTAAAGGAGACCTCGCGGCGGGAGGTGTGAGGGAGGGACCGAGCCAGAGTGCGGGGGGGAGCGAGGAAGGAGACCCGCGTCGGGGCGGTCTGCAGCGAGGTGGAAAAGGAAGAAGAGGAGGAGGAGGAGGAGGCGGCGGTGGACGCTGGGAGGCGGCGGATATCTTTCGCAGAGAGAGTCCAAAGTCTACGTACCAGCAGCCTGTGAGCCATCTGCAAGGAAGACATGAGAGAAGAACAGAAGACGAATGTTGATTTAATAGAAGTCTTAGAGACTAGGGCTGCAACTACCCATTATTTTAATGGTGAATTAATCTGAATGACTTGAAGTTGATTTTGAATGCATGTGGTTCAGGATGTAGGGCTGTAGGGTCTTATGTACGCAGATGACCTGGTCATCTTTAGCCCAGATAGTGCTGGTCTCCAACAGAGAGTATGCACACAGTATGGAGCTGATATAAAATACAATGCTAAAAAGTAGAACCTGACCGACATATCGGCATGGTGTTATTTCAGTTAGACTAACAGCTGGTTTGATTTGCATTGAGAGATGATCTTATGGAAAGTTCCCCATGCCTATCTATATGTATGGTGAAGGGTATGTGATGATGATGTGTGTGTGTGTGTGTGTGTGTGTGTGTGTGCTCTATCTTAATTCCAAAGGCCAAGGGAACTTTATCAAGATGCATAGTATCCTGATCCATGAAATAACTGGAATTATTAATAAAAATCTGCCTGCCTCTATGGGAATTTAACATAGGGGTGTCTGTACTCATGCCCGCTGTATTTTAAGGAAGAACATTTATTTATTTACAGTATTGCAGTATTCATTCACAAAGAAAAGTGTTCTCCTTAAAAGGTTAGATTTTCCAATTTTTTTAATTAAAGACATTAAGATTCATTTCAAAAAGATTTTTTTTTTTTTATTCCTCTTTTTAAATCAACTTTGGCATGAGTGTGTATACATTCTCAAGCCACTGTGTGTGTGTGTGTGTGTGTGTGTGTGTGTGTGTGTGTGTCAATATACACAGTCTATGTCAACACGCGTATTAGTACTATTAGTACTATTACTGCGTATTAGTAATTAGTAGGGCAGCTACACCGGCCAGGTTAAGTTAAGTTAATAGAGGTTAACATCACTCCTATCAGCCGTGTTGCTCTGCTGTTATCAACACACACATCAACACAAAATACACAACATGTACACACAACCGAGATTAAAACACCCCACACTCGCAAATACTTCCCAAATAACAACTAACCCACCAACTCGGTGTGTTTACGGTGTCGTATGTTTGCGTAATTACCCCCCGTTACGCGTGACTTTGCCCTCTTCGTCCTCCCCAAACCTCCCCCTCTCTCCACACTCACACACTCACACACACACACACACACTCACACACTCACTCACACACACACACACACACACACACACACACACACTCACACACACACACACACACTCACACACTCACTCACACACACACACACACACACACACTCAACCCGGACAGTTTCACAACACGACCCTGCATGCCCAGCCCAGTACGCACGGATTAAAACAACACCACGCATTCCCCGTGTTTACCTTGCTGCTTGGCTAGCGTCAGCTAGCGTTGATCTTGGCCTTCGCGGACCAACGAAGTGCTTCCGATGTGGTGCAGCAGCTAAAAGGGTCCGGGCAGCTCTTTATCGCCCCTCGCTATTAATGCGGACAGGAGGCGAATTTCGCGAAGGAATGTCCCGCCCTACTTTGCCTTACTCTGCTTCTGATTGGTTTACCTTGGTATCCTTAGCACCTACCCCAGAGCAGTTAACCAACCAACGAAGACAACGACTGCCAGCCAATCAGAGGCAGAGCAGGGCGGGGCGGGACATTTGAAAAATTCGCTTTACAGGCCCAATCAGAATGAAGAGATGAGCTTGAATCGCGATACGAATGTGAATCGATTTTTTTTGCACACCCCTCTGTATTATAACTATTCAACAACCAGTGTAAAAAAATGGTAATTCATTCATAAAATAAGGAAAAGAAGAACTGGGTCGGGTCAGTTAGTTTGTGCGTGTGGAGTGTGTTTGCAGGTTTAAGTTTGAGTTTTTTCAAGAAAGGTTTAGTTCTTATATTGGTAGTTTTACATGTAGTTTTAGTTTTTATGATACGTTTTTTCAATTAATATTTGCTTTGTGTGAAGTTTCTGTGGTTCAATGAGAGTTGATGGAAATTCATGTTTACGTATAGTAAAACTGAGACTGAAATTATATCATTTATTGTATTTTTACTTATTTTTAGAGTTTAAAATACAGTTTCAGTTTAGTTTTTCTTGAAGGTTGTAGTTTTTATTCAGTTTAAGTTTACCAATACTACTTTTCACTGCTTATTTACTATAAAAACCTACAAGAAATCATTCCTACGACAGGCAATAAAACCTTTAAACGTCATCACTGGGTGCGTCACTTACTGCTTGTAAGTGACGCTTGCACAATATCTTTATTTACATATTCAGCATACTATTTAAGCAGTTGCACATTTTTGTATTCCCAACTTGTATATATTCAAATATTTGTTCTTGTATTTTATCCTATTATTATTTCATGTATGTATGTATGTTGTATCCTAGTATTTCATTTATCTATGCATCTATCTATCTATCTATCTATCTATCTATCTATCTATCTATCTATCTATCTATCTATCTATCTATCTATCTATCTATCTATCTATCTGATTGATCCAGATGCAGGACAGGGACGAGAGAGCAAGAGACAGCTGCTGCAAGCCACAGGAGAGACAGACGGCCCCATTTCCTACCTCCCCTCTCAGTCGGACACCCTCCTCGGATACATGTGCCTTTCCTGCTTCCTCAAAACTCCCCCATCCGCCCCCGCCCTCAACCTGCATGTCCCCGGACGCCGCCATCCACCCCCTACCTGTGGCGAGGTTGCAGCCGCTCTCTTTGACCACAAAGTGGGATGTTTTGGGCCAGCCAAAGAGGGGGGACCACTGACGTCCTCAGCTCCAGTGTACTGTTCTCACTGGTACTTCGATGTTTTTTTTACAGCATTTTAAAACAATTTGGACACAGCATATTAAACTGTAATTCCATGCCGTCTCGGTCGTTACCCCATACATCCATTTCATCTTTTTTTAAACTAGATGATCAAGATCAAGAGTTGGACACAATAACAGGAACACCTGTGCAGTCTCTGCTTGCATTAAGATTTTTATTATACTACTAACATATTCCATAGAGTGGGACAAATAACTTGTCTTTGGGTCCAATTTGACCCGTTTTCAAAATGTCTATATCAAAAATATGGGTTTCTTTCAGCTTAATTGCCAAAGAATAACAGTTCCATACATGCATTCATGTTGTAGCTTTTGCATTTGCTTTAGTTTTTGTGTTGGAGCATTTGCATTTCTATTGAACTGTGTGACTGGGATGCATGTAAAAAACACTGTTGTTGATGCTTTTTATCAAAGTTTTTAACTTTTTCTTACGTTTTTGTCCCATTTTTAACACTTTTGATGCTTTTTTAAATGTTTGTCACTTTTTTTTGACATTTTCAACACCACGTAACACTAACTTATTAACATTAGTTTTACAGTTATTTTTGGAATTTATGGTCAATAAACCTCATTTATAGGAAATTAATCCTAATGTATGAGTTAGAAAAGCAGAAATTAGGAATTATTGAGACTAAAATTAAAGGAATGGATGTTGATGGATAATCACAGACTGGAATATGTCAACTTTTACTCAATACTATTTCAAAAACACTTCCATTTGTTTTACAATGCTATAAAACTGAATAAGACGCCCCAAAATTAATGAAAGTAGAGATTTGTACTTGGCAAAGAGCATTGGGTGGAATCAATCATGTTATTTTGGGGAATTAAAAACAACATTGATATAGGACAACATGAGGACAACATGAGGACAACATGAGGACAACATGGGGACAACATGAGGACAACATGGGGACAACATGAGGGTTAACAAGTGGGACTTGTAAGGTAATAATGAGGTTCTGGTGTTTGTTTTGCCCTGTTTTTTTTGGTGTCATGTCCTCATGTCTCCAGCAGAGGTCGCTGTCCGATGACCAGACAGGAGGGTGGATGGGGGGGGATGTTTGTTAGACTGTGGTCGTTGGGGCCTGAACAGAGCGGGGCTCTGTGTCCCTGCTGAGGTGGGATCTGTGTGTCAGGACCAGAACACACCGGCCTCAGTCCTTCTTACCGCTCGCCTCGCATTCCCGTCCTGCACATGTTTACCCTCGAACGCAGCCCAAACAGTTTGTGAGTGAGGCTCTTTTTTCCAAGGCAGCTCGCCCCCCAGCCCTCTTTCCGCCAAATAAACATTGCACCGGAAATTGCAGGGATATCTGGGATTTTTGAGGGCTCCCGGTGGAAAGGAGGAGAAAGCTAGAACAAGGGTGCTCTCTGTCACACATCGGAGGTGAGGGGGAAGATGCCAAGGGAGCTGGGGGGAGGGGGGGATCCAGAGGGGAGGGCGTGACCTTGCTTTGGGTGGTTAATGGGGTGGGCAGCATCACCATATTCACCGACAAACAGGTACAGGTGACCCAGTTTGCTTTGACCCCATTGGGAGAGCCAGAAGCCTGCGTGCTATGACCGACCTCAGTCATCACAGAGGCTAAAGGTCGAGAGGGAATGATACTCTGCGACAGATATCCACTTCCTGGCATCACTCTCCTCTCCTGAATTCACACTCCTATCCTGGCTGCAAAAGCCTGCAGTTTGGAACTTATATTTGCATATTTCCAGCAAATTCACTAAGTAGACAGCAGCTGCTCCCAGAACAAATACTTCCTTGGTAATTAAAGAAAACATGCTCATTTTGGCGGATGAGAAGAACTTAGTTTAAGGTAATACAGTGTAGCATTAATTTTTCCCCTTTTATTATCCTATTACATCTTGTATATATTTAACTGAACCATCTGCCTGTATTAATTGTTTGTTTGTTTTTGTGTGTGTGTGTGTTGTGTGTAGAGAGAACAAGTACGTTCCTCCAGGTCAGAGGAACAGGGAGGCGATGTCCTGGGGACTGGGACGTCAGAATTCACCTCGTATGGCTCAAAGCTCAGCTGGACCCTCAACTCCTCAACCAGGACCTCACGACTACAGTCCTAGCTCCGGGGCTGATCAGAGGGTGGTTAATGGAACATGGAGGAACACAACAGGCATTGAATTGGTCCAAAAAAGAGGTGCCAGTGACCTGATTCAGCAGTCCCAGGACACGATCCTCACATGTGTTTTGGATATTTTCATATATTCATACGTATATCTTCACTGTCAAAAAAAGAGGTCCAATACAGGTCCATTTTTGTTCCCTAAGGTACAAACTTAGCAAATGTTCCCTTAAAAGTACAAAAATTTATCTTGAAGGTACATTTATGCACCTTCCGTTGTACAGTGTGTACTTTCTGAGGTGTAAGGTACATATTTGTACCTTTAAGGTACATTATTGATCCTTTAAGGTATAATATTGTCCCTTAGAAGGTACAAACAGGCAGGGCTGTAGTCAAGACCACCTTAGTCGAGTCCAAGACCAGGACTAGTCGAGTCCAAGTCAAGGCCGAGTCCAGGACAGAATAAAGGTCTTATGCATGACCGTATCAAGACAATCATTTTGGGTTTCACTTTCCCTCCAATATTATTATCAACATAATAAAGACACCTGGACTCGGTCCAGACCAGAAGACATATTGGGCAAGACCAGGGGCCGAGACCGAGACAAGTCCGAGTCCAAATACTAGCGAGTACGAGACAAGTCCGAGACCATAGAAAAATGGTCTTGAGTCCGGACTCGAGTCCAAGACCGGACTTGAGTACTACAGCCCTGCAAACAGCTAAGGTCCAAATGTGATCCTCTTATTCAATGTACAACAATGTCCCTTTGAGGGTACCACCCCAGGGACAAGGTCTTGTTCCTTAAAGGTACCGGTTTGTACTTTTTTTTTTGACAGTGTTGTATCAACGGCCTACCTGGAGAATAGTCGACTATTCAAAGATCTGATCTAAGGAGCGTGATTCGACTGCCAATCTCGCAATGTCTAAAAAAAGTGGCCATGAAACAAAAGATTATTTAATTGGGTCTATATAGAGGTGCTGGACTATCTGATTTTACAATAGAACTGCTTGGTTTTTCCCAATAAATCAAGAAATGTAGCCTATTTTGGTTTAGATGTCATCCTATTAATAATACCACTGATAACAATTAGAAGTAAGGGGATTCATGTGGACAGAAATCTGATGAGTACTCCGGCGCTGGCCATTGATGAAGCTGAGGTTTCATAACAGCCCGGGACAAAGCATGCATGAATGGCAGGGTGTGTATACAGAGCGTTGCCCCTCCCACCCTTTGTGTTGGATTTTCGTCCCATCTCACGCCCCATACATAAACCCCTGATGTCTATATTTGATGATAACAGCCTGCCAGCTGGGAAAAGCACCCAGTACAAAGGCTGAAGCTGATTGGGCCAAGAAGATGATTACAGTTGATGACCTTATATTTATTTCAATTAGTGTGAAACTGTATCCACGAGGATGTTCGTTTGCATCTCTTTTTTTAAATGTTATGACTCCTCTCTTGTCTGGCTTATACCACTGGTCTGTAATTGGGATATCCTGAAATGTCTGTTCCTTATGTACACCATGGTTGATTATAGTCAATTAAGCCAAATGCAATATATATATATAGCAGTATATATGTGTGGGTGTGTGTGTATTTAAATATATAGATATAGTAGCACAGGAATTTGTTTTTCTCATCTGACTTGAAAGGTTTGAGGTTTTAAATATCTTAAAACACAGAGCTATATAATGTATTTTAGGGATGTAACGATACACTTAACTTAAAATTCGATGCGATTTCAAATTGACAATATGATTTCTTTCGGGTTTTTTTTTAACAGAATGAGCTACAGACGAATGACTGAAAAAATATCCCTTTATTTAAATAATCTGTGTGCAACTGAAAGTGTAATTTATCCAAAATAAACAAACAATGTATGTAACACAAATTAAGAATTAGATTTTTGAGACAAATCCCACATCAAAATAACTAAATAAATAGAAATCTGTTCAAATGAATGAACTAAGAAGACGTGGTGACGTCTGAAGTGAAATCTTTTTTTCTTTTATTATTATCTCAACCGGTTGTACACATTTATGTGAGTTTTTAACTGATTCCAGATGCATACTTACATCCCTACTGTATGTGCAATAAAATATGCAGCCACACGTCCCGATGAGAGGGAATTAGTGAGCATGAAATGAAGCAAATATTGACAGGAATGAGCTTGGATGTGTGCGTTCAGACGCTCGTATGGGACGACACACCTGACAGCTGTGTGAGTTTTTGTTTGCGTCTCCTTTTCCCAGCTCTACTCTTTGACCCGTCTATGTTTCAGTGTTAGTGAAGTCAACAGTAGAGTTCCTGTTCTTGGTTTAAAAATAACTTTCGGGACTTAAATTCCTTGCCACCCTCCTTCCCTCGCTCATCCTTTCTTACTGGTACTTTCCCTTTGCTTGTTTTTCTTTCCAAATTTTTCTGTTTTGGAACAGGCTGTGCACTCTTTTTCTTTCAGACACCTAATATCTACTACCACACACACACACACACACACACACACACACACACCGAGAGAGAGAGAGAGAGAGAGAACTGTGGTCAAAGCCCCATGCACAGACAACAATATATGTGCAAAGATGTTGACAAATCCGCAAAAGTTCAGGACATGTAGCTTGTGTAAGGTATAGTCCGTGAATGTAACATGTAGTGTCTAGGGCTGGAGGGGCGGGGCAAATAAGAAGAATCGTAATTAGATATTTTCCTCATATCGTGCAACCCACCTACGGATAGGGAAACTTGAACCTGATCAGATTTAATTATGTGTATATATGACGTACGGACGTTTTAGAGGCAGCGTGATTGGCACAACGTGATGTCGAAGTCTCTTGCTGTTCTTTGAATTGGTTTTTTAGTGTGTGAAAACGTCGGACTCTGTGTGCAAGGACCGTTACTCCCAATGAGAAAGCTAATATGCGGATTTCCCCAGAATGTTAAAGCATCCTTTCACAAATGGCTCTGTTCTATTCAGCTGTCCCAGTGTAAACCATGACAGCGTGACAGTGGGCCAGCATGCACAACACCAGGGACCCTGCAGCCGAAGCAGCTGAATGGAATCCAGCCATCACTCATATGCTTATGTACACCTATGCTTTAAAATGTAAAAACGTGGTTATGAAAATGGCCGACGCAATGATCATACTGTGTGGTAATCGGTAAACTTGGAAACAAACTACCCATGGTGTTTTGAGTGAGATCCGGTTTCTGAATGTCCTCTGTCTTCAGTCTCCGGGTGAGCTGGTCAACTTTCTACGTCACTAGCCGAGACGAGGTGGGTAACAGTAGTACATGCAAGCGCTAGCATGCTAGCTTGTTCTTAATGGCAAAACACTGCTACAACATCTCCAAAAGAACTACTTCCTGTCCTCGTTCTGCTTCCTGTCCCTGTTCTACTTCTTGTCCCTGTTCTACTTCCTGACCCAGTTCTACTTCTTGTCCCTGTTCTGCTTCCTGTCCCTGTTCTACTTCTTGTCCCTGTTCTACTTCCTGACCCAGTTCTACTTCCTGTCCCTGTTCTGCAGGTATTCCCCAAGTGTCCCTGGTCTAGAAGAAGTCTCCCAGCTGATCCTGCCTTGGACTGACCAAAGCTGGAGAAAGAGTTATCTAGCTGATGGGATCTTACCGAGCTACTGAGCATGTGCAGCTCTCAACAAAGATAGGATAGAAGTGAGATGTCTGACTCTGGAGATAAAACTAGAGAGATGTCTCACTCTGGAGATAAAACAGAGACCTAAACACACAGGGTGGAAACTGGATCTGCAGGGTGGATCTGCAGCAATGTGCAGTACAACAACTATATGGTGTTCTTTGAAAATGAAACCATGGAAACTTATTCTGGTACAACCTCAAAAATGCTCAAAATTAGCAGAAAATGGGCGCTTTAAAGGTGGCGTTTCCATCCTAATTATGGTTTTAAACGACGGTTTGACTCGGGTACATTCACAAAAAGACCGTAAGTTGCATTTGGGGGAGAGATACGCTTTAGGCAGAAATTTGAAGTTCTTATACTTTGTCACCTGCCTCGCTCCCGTCATAACTACTACGGCTACTCGAGGCCGCCACCACCACTGTAAACATAAATATAGCTCGTAATTGCTGCACAAACACACACACACACACACACACGCACACACACTCTATCACACGCACTTGACTGTAGGTTTGCCCTCTCTTGGTTGATGAGTTGACTAATCGGTTGTTTTGGTCTTAGTTGATAAGATTTCTTTCGAAGTTTAGTAGTTTTTATGCTTTTTTCCTAGCTGAATGACTTATTTCTAAGAAACTTATGAGCACATCTCTGGGGAACACAAGAAGCACAAAGTGTTGCTTTTGCAGATCTGTCGATTGAATTAACTAATTGATTGGTCAACTAAAAATCGTGTTGGGATTAGTCGACTAGGAACTTTTGCTTTTGTTCCACTGACCTCACTTTCCTCTCCTGTCCTGGTTCGCTGGCTCCATGCATGTGTTTTACACCTCTCTCGCTCCCTCACCCCCAGTCTGTGTGTCTTGTATTTCCACTGACTTTGTTTTTGATCTGTTTCTCACCTGCCGTTGCTCGCCTTTCTCCCTCCCTCCCTGCCCTCCCTCCCCTCTGCACCTCCAACCATCCCTGTGTCCTTTGACCCGCAGTGACATCAAGAGTTTTCCAGTGAACTCTTAAAGAAGACTTGTGTCTCACTTTACGTGTTGTGTTAACCATTACGACGTTGACGTTCGCTGTCAGCTCTGCATGTATAGGTCAGCGCGCAGGGCGAGTTCCCAGCAGCAGCGTCTAATGAAGGCCTCCACTTTCGGTGTGTTGGAAAACTCTGCATGTTTGTTTATTATGTCTAGGAAGGAAGCCACCGAGACCAAAAGTGGAAAAAAAGACACATTCTTTGATGAGTCAATGGAACTTCAACATGAATACAACGACACATGCTGTCCTCGTGAACCGTTGTACTTATAGCTAAAAGTTAAGCACTGTAATTCGTTTGTATTTCATGTATTTACTGCTGTATGCATTGACTCCAAAAACACTTTCAACCTGGGGGGCAGAGTTTGTGTCCATGGAAAACGTAAAATCTTCTTTAAAATCCAACCCTAACCCTAAACTAACCCCTATCTAACCCTAAACTAACCCCTATCTAACCCTAAACTAACCCCTATTTAACCCTAAACTAACCCCTATCTAACCCTAAACTAATCTCTATCTAACCCTAAACTAACCCCTATCTAACCCTAAACCTAACTACCCTATTTAACCCTAAACTAACCCCTATCTAACCTAACTAACCCTAAACTAACCCCTATTTAACCCTAAACTAACCCCTATTTAACCCTAAACTAACCCCTATTTAACCCTAAACTAACCCCATCATCTAACCCTAAACTAACCCCTATTTAACCCTAAACTAACCCCTATTTAACCCTAAACTAACCCCTATTTAACCCTAAACTAACCCCTATTTAACCCTAAACTAACCCCTATCTAACCCTAAACTAACCCCTATCTTAACCCTAAACTAACCCCTATCTAACCCTAAACTAACCCCTATCTAACCCTAAACTAACCCCTATTTAACCCTAAACTAACCCCTATTTAACCCTAAACTAACCCCTATTTAACCCTAAACTAACCCCTATTTAACCCTAAACTAACCCCTATTTAACCCTAAACTAACCCCTATTTAACCCTAAACTAACCCCTATTTAACCCTAAACTAACCCCTATTTAACCCTAAACTAACCCCTATTTAACCCTAAACTAACCCCTATTTAACCCTAAACTAACCCCTATTTAACCCTAAACTAACCCCTATTTAACCCTAAACTAACCCCTATCTAACCCTAAACTAACCCCTATTTAACCCTAAACTAACCCCTATTTAACCCTAAACTAACCCCTATTTAACCCTAAACTAACCCCTATTTAACCCTAAACTAACTAAAAAGGCCTTTGCTTACTCTGCCCCCTTTACATGGAATTTGCTGCAGAAGAACTTGAAATTTAGTAAATTGGTTCCATTGAGTATGTTTAAGCTGAAAATGAGAAGCTTTGAGTTGGACTCCCGCACATGTCAATGTTTTAATTGAGATTTCATTGTAAGTGCATATTTGGTTTTTATGTGTGTGTATTTGTATGTATGTAATGATGTGATGTAATTTTGATGCCTATCTTGGCCAGGTCTCCCTTGCAAAAGAGATTTTTAATCTCAATGGGTATTACCTGGTTAAATAAAGGATAAATAAAAAAAAAAATAAACCCCTATCTAACCCTAAACTAACCCCTATTTAACCCTAAACTAACCCCTATCTAACCCTAAACTAACCTCTATTTAACCCTAAACTAACCCCTATTTAACCCTAACCTTTATCTAACCGTAACCCCTAACATGTGCCTGTGCCCCTCGCATTTTAACCCAAACCTAACCCCTAACCCCTTAACTATCGTCAAACTCAACTAGCACCTGCCCCTGAAAGGACTGACTCACAGTCAGCTTTTGTTGGCTAAATTTAACTGGAAAGACCGCTTAACTTACCGGTCATGTGGCATGGTGTGTGTGTGTGTGTGTGTGTGTGTGTGTGTGTGTGTGTGTGTGTGAGAGAGATTTCAGTGTTTTTTTTTCATCAACCTCTCTGTGAGACGGGCTTGTTTACCCAGTTCTGTTACATCACCTCCGCACACCGATGGAGAGAAATGGTTTGTGTGGGAAGAGGATGGACGCCTGGAGAAAACATCAATTTGTCACTGTGTAGGCCTGTGTGTGTGTGTGTGTGTAGGCCTGTGTGTGTGTGTGTAGGCCTGTGTGTGTGTGTGTGTGTGTGTGTGTAGGCCTGTGTGTGTGTGTGTGTGTAGGCCTGTGTGTGTGTGTGTGTGTGTGTGTGTAGGCCTGTGTGTGTGTGTGTGTGTGTGTGTGTGTGTGAGCACATTATGTATACAGTGTACACATTTTAGCAAGAGGGCAATTCAAAGTGCTTCACATAAAATATTAAAGAGCACTTTAAAAAAAAAAAAAAACATTTGTTGAAGAGACTATAAGAAAGCTATCATAGAATAAGACAGGTATAAAATACAAGAATAAAAGTTACAGGGCAGTCCATTGTTTTTACGAGTATGCAACCAACTCCGGTACTATAGATTTATAATTCAATGTGAGGACACAGATGTTGAAATGACATGACATGCCCGCCGCCCCTTGTAGCCGTGATGAATTAACCTGAAGCTAATGCTTACCTGTTCAGGAGGAAATCAGCCAACTCGCCTTTTGGGCTCCAAACTGTCTCAATCTTTCAAATACATCTCCAACATTTACCTGGGGTT
>CM057251.1:25857255-25914755 GCA_029931835.1 Etheostoma nigrum
AGGGTGAGTTGAACCACCAGGACCTGGTCTGGGTTTAGACAGCGGAAGGAACCACTTAATTTGACAGTGGACAGTCCAGTGAGAGTAGTTTATGAGTGCAGCTGTGAGGGAAAAGCGAGAGGAAGTCAAATAGACAAAAAGTCGCTTCCTGAGCCCGAAACAGGAAAGATGCAACATGTCAGCCTGCCTAGCCGAGGACAAGACTGAGACATGTGTCGTTGTGTCCAAATGTCCAAATGTCTGACTACAACACAACCCCGGAGACTTCAGCGTGCCAGATGTAATGAAGACATTTGACCTTTGTTCTAAAGATGTGTGCCTGGGGCTGTCCTCAACTAAAGAAATTCTTAGTTGACTATAACACTTATATGATTTAATCGACAGAGCTGTGCGTTTTGAGAGGTGGTTTAGACTAGAAAAGCACAATATAAATGTAGAAAAAGCACAATATAAATGTAGAAAAGCACAATATAAATGTAGAAAAGCACAATATAAATGTAGAAAAGCACAATATAAATGTAGAAAAGCACAATATAAATGTAGAAAAGCACAATATAAATGTAGAAAAGCACAATATAAATGTAGAAAAGCACAATATAAATGTAGAAAAAGCACAATATAAATGCAGAAAAGCACAATATAAATGTAGAAAAGCACAATATAAATGTAGAAAAGCACAATATAAATGTAGAAAAGTACAATATAAATGTAGAAAAGCACAATATAAATGTAGAAAAGCACAATATAAATGTAGAAAAGCACAATATAAATGTAGAAAAGCACAATATAAATGTAGGAAAAGCACAATATAAATGTAGAAAAGCACAATATAAATGTAGGAAAAGCACAATATAAATGTAGAAAAGCACAATATAAATGTAGAAAAAGCACAATATAAATGTAGAAAAAGCACAATATAAATGTAGAAAAGCACAATATAAATGTAGAAAAGCACAATATAAATGTAGAAAAGCACAATATAAATGCAGAAAAGCACAATATAAATGCAGAAAAACACAATATAAATGTTAACTACATTAACCATCTGTGAAACTGAGTTTCTACCCAATTAATCCTGCAAAAGCACCACTTTAAATCTTGTGTTCACCAGAAATGTGCTCATACAGCAAGTTTTCTTGGAAATGAGTAATTAAGCCTGAATAAGTATAAAAAAAAATGACTCATCAACTAAAGAAATCTTAGTCGACTGAGACCAGAACCCCAGATTAGTCGACTAATCGACCAAGAGGGGACAGCCTTAGATCTTTCCTTGATGTTCACCTTGTTAATACGCCCCTACCAATGAAGACAGACGACCTAGTTCGGTTTTTCACCTGCTTGGATTCGTCGATAGAGAGAGAGAGAGGGAGTGGGAAACAAAAGATGTAGGAGCAGGAGGGTGGAGGGTGGAGGGTGGAGGGGGGATTTTGGGTCAGAGAGCGTTCCTTTCATCCCCGCATGCCCGGCGAATGCCAAGCGGAAGACGACAGAGGGTCACAGATACCCCTGTGGGGCTCGGGGGACAGGGCCGGGTATTCAGCAAAATGTTAAAGCCTCACACACTTTGAGGAATTTCTGTGATCTGTGTAACACGAGTCCATCTATTGTCCCGCTGGCCTCCAGTGTGGTTCCCCCTGGTCAACTAAACCCCCCCTCCTCCTTCACATAGGTGACTGCCGGCTGTCCAGTGGTGTGCGAGTGTCCGGCGGGGCCTCCGTCCTGTCCCCCTGGGGTCAGTTCGGTGCCGGACGGCTGCGGCTGCTGCAAGGTGTGCGCCGCTCAGCTCAACCAGGACTGCCACGAAGGACGGCCCTGCGACCATCACAAAGGCCTGGAGTGCAACTATGGCAACGACGTGGGCCGTACCCACGGCATCTGCAGGGGTACGTACCCAGGGGTTGGTGCACAGACGTACACGTGAAGCCAAAACATCTGGATCGCCCTCTGGCAGCCCATAAACCCTGCCTCCCTCCATGTTAGCGGCTTGGACATGGACAAAAAAAAAAAAAAAAATCAAAATACACGTCAAATTATTTCTTCCCAAAGATGGTTTCTGTCATTTTAGGTAGTTGTGATCACGCCGATGTTAATTGTGTTAATTGTTCTGATCAGTTTGGTTTGTATGAGTTATTTGATGCGATAAAAATGGGGTAAAACGTCATGATTGACAGCTGGGATTGGACTCACGATTTGTCAGACGGGTGTGTGGGCGGGACCTCCGTACCGCAGCTCCGCCGCCCAATCACATGTACCAAAAACACGCCTCCAGGAAGCACGCCAGGCCAGGAAGAAGAAGCCAAACAGTGGAATTAATTACTATTTCCATTACCCTCACGTGATGCCCTTTGGCCCAAAAAGACTTGCATGGCAAAAAAGAGACGGCTGTACATCAGTGGAGACGTTTTTTCGAGCATCACAACCACCGCGAAATGACTTTTCACTTTAAAGAATTCAGTCCATTTGGTCCAATAACATTTGGAAAGTGTAGACGAGAGATCTTTCATCTCTGTTTTGGCTCCATGTGCCACTGAGAAACTCAAATTGGGCTCTGCCTCGAACGCCGTATCCAGGTTTTATTAAACTTTATTTTTATTAAGCGACCCTATTCCGGGATATTTTGGCTTACACAGCGGGGGGGAAGTGGTGGCGCGTCGTCCATCTTTATATACTGACTATGATCGGGAGTGGGGGGGGGGTCAGATGCAGGGAGGAGTTGGGTTAAAATTTCCGTGGGTTTTTCCCTAAATTATTAAAGCTTTTTTTTTTTAAATATGTCACTTTTTTTGACATTTTTGTTACTTTGTTCAACATCCTTTCACATTTTTGTCACATTATTTGACATTGGTTCAAATTTTAGTCACTTTTGACATTTTTCTCACTTTTTTTTAAAAGTTCTTTTACCAATTGTTTTTTCTCCAAATGCTATGAAATTGGACAAAAAAACACCCAAATCCAATGAAAGTAGTGAACTGATTATTTATTTCACTTGTGAGGAACGTTTGTCGACTTTTTCTGAGCCTTTTGAAATTTTCGTGGGTTTTCCCCATTTTTAAAGCTTTTTCTTTTAGATTTGTCCCTTTTTTTGGACATTTTTGTTACTTTTCTCAACATCTTTTTACATTCTTGTCACTTTATTTGACATTTGTTCCCATTTTAGTCACTTTTGACATTTTTATCGCTTTTTTTACACTTTTTATTAAAGATCTTTCACAATAGTTTTTTCTCCAAATGCTATGAAATTGAAAAAAAAACACCCAAATCCAATGAAAGTAGTGAACTGATTATTTATTTCACTTGTGAGGAACGTTTGTCGACTTTTTCTGAGCCTTTTGAAATTTTCGTGGGTTATTCCGCCAAATTTTTATAGCTTTTTTAAATATTTGTCACATTTTTTATTTTTTATTTTTACATTTTTGTTACTTTTTTCAACATCTTTTTACATTTTGTCACTTTATTTGACATTTGTTCACATTTTAGTCACTTTTGTCATTTTTCACGCTTTTTTACACTTCGCTTTCATTAAAATTCTTTTACAATTGTTTTTTTCTCCAAATGCTATGAAATTGACAATGAAATCCAATGAAAGTAGTTTAGATTATTTATTTAACTTGTGAGGAGCGTTGCTGGGAACAATCCGCGTTACTTTTTTTGGAAATTTTGATTGAAAGAAACTCAAATTTCTGATGTAGAAATTTTTTGGAAAGGGGGTCAAATTTGACCCGAAGACACCAGGAGGGTTAAGATTGGGCTTAAGGTTGATGAGGGAATGTGTACCTTCAGGGTGGGGTATCTGGCTTCCTCGCCAAGGGGCTGGAGTTTCTCTTTGATAGGGTCCCGGGGTTTGAAGCCTGTGCCACGTTTTCAAAAAGCACCTTCAAGAGCTGGGACTGAAACCTGGCCAACTCCGGGATTTATATAAGCAGCTCAGTGTGTACACAAACAGCCCCATGAAACACATGCATGCACAGTGGTATTTTTATGTGTGTGTTTATTTGGGGGTGTTTCTATATAAAGGAGGGGGGTATCCGGGGTGTTGCATGGGGAGTCCCGCTCAGGGACGGACATTGTAAACAAGTCCAAATGCCTTTCTGATCTAAGAATAGAGCCGGCTTCATAAATGTGGAGATGGTGTGTCTCTCAGTCTCTCCTCTGATCTCCATGTACATGAACAACTTCCTGTTTGTTCAGCTTCAGAGCAGAGTTATTATAGTAAACTAAAACGAAAAAAATAAGCACATAAAACTGAATCTAAAGAAAAACTAAAACCTTTAAGAAAAACTCAAACTTCCCAGGTTAAACGCCCTGCAGCGCCCTGATATGCCATGAACTATACAAACTACTATCACTGTTCCATTATCTTTTACTGCGCCTGTTATTGCCACATTGCCACATATAGAAAGAGCAGGTCTAGACCTGCTCTATCTGTAAATTATAGAGCGGTCTAGACCTGCTCTATCTGTAAATTATAGAGCGGTCTATATCTGCTCTATCTGTAAATTATAGAGCGGTCTATATCTGCTCTATCTGTAAATTATAGAGCGGTCTATATCTGCTCTATCTGTAAATTATAGAGCGGTCTATATCTGCTCTATCTGTAAATTATAGAGCGGTCTAGACCTGCTCTATCTGTAAATTATAGAGCGGTCTAGACCTGCTCTATCTGTAAATTATAGAGCGGTCTAGACCTACTCTATCTGTAAATTATAGAGCGGTCTAGACCTGCTCTATCTGTAAATTATAGAGCGGTCTAGACCTGCTCTATCTGGAAATTATAGAGCGGTCTAGACCTGCTCTATCTGTAAATTATAGAGCGGTCTAGACCTGCTCTATCTGTAAATTATAGAGAGGTCTAGACCTGCTCTATCTGTAAATTATAGAGAGGTCTAGACCTGCTCTATCTGTAAATTATAGAGAGGTCTAGACCTGCTCTATCTGTAAATTATAGAGCGGTCTAGACCTGCTCTATCTGTAAATTATAGAGCGGTCTAGACCTGCTCTACCTGTAAATTATAGAGCGGTCTAGACCTGCTCTATCTGTAAATTATAGAGTGGTGTAAACCTGCTCTATCTGTAAATTATAGAGTGGTGTAGACCTGATCTATCTGTAAATTATAGAGCGGTCTAGACCTGCTCTACCTGTAAATTATAGAGCGGTCTAGACCTGCTCTATCTGTAAATTATAGAGTGGTGTAGACCTGCTCTATCTGTAAATTATAGAGTGGTGTAGACCTGATCTATCTGTAAATTATAGAGCGGTCTAGACCTATTCTCCGTGCATGTATTCTGGATGTAGTAATGTAGCTACAAACGTCTGAGACATTATACCCTGACAACAACAAACCAAAACAACTAAAACTAAGGATGTCCTGATCAGCTTTGGCCCCCGATCCGATTTTTTTATTTAAATATTGAATATCTGCCGATACAGAGTCCCAATCCGATGCTTGTATTTGCCTGCAGTAAACAAAGTAACTGAAAGATATCTTCAGCTTAAAGTGCCCATATTATGAAAAAATGTGTGAGATGTCTCACTCAGGAGCTAAAACAGAGAGCTCAACACACAGGGTGAAAAGAGGAGCTGCAGCAATGTGCAGTACAACACAAATATGGTGTTTTTAAAATATAATTATGAACGTGAAAATGAGCATAATGAGCACTTTAACCCTCGTGTTGTTTTTCAACACTACGTAACACTAACTTATTAACTTTAGTTTTACAGTTATTTTTGGAATTTATGGTCAATAAACCTCATTTGTAGGAAATTATACCTAATGTTTGAGTTAGACAAGCAGAAATTAGGAATTATTGAGACTAAAGTTAAAGGAATGGATGTTGATGATAATCACAGACTAGAATATGTCAACTTTTACTCAATACTATTTCAAAAACACTTCCATTTGTTTTACAATGCTATAAAATTGAATAAGACGCCCCAAAATTAATGAAAGTAGAGATTTGAACTTGGCAAAGAGCGTTGGGTGGAATCAATCATGTTATTTTGGGGAATTAAAAAGAACATTGATATAGGACAACATGAGGACAACATGGGGACAACATGAGGACAACATGAGGACAACATGAAGACAACATGAAAACAACATGAGGGCAACATGAGGGTTAATACATTTAACTTAGCACATAAAAAACACATAAAACACAAACAGTTGTGTAGAATGTACTCAAGGCGATCGGGGGGCATGTCCATATCGGCTTGGATCCGATACTTCCTGATCTCATCGGGACATCCTTGATAAAATCTAATTGAAAATTCAAAACTGTAATACTGTAATAATAACTTTGCTTCAGAGTTTCCTTCACATCCAGAACAGTTGATATCGTTTTGTTCTTCCAACGTGTTTTAACCAAACCTTCTGTCCACTTCCTTTCCCCCTCAGCGAAGGCAGAGGGCCGCTCGTGCGAGTACAACGGGCGGATTTACCAAAACGGCGAGAACTTCCACGCCGGTTGCAAGCACCAGTGCACCTGCATCGACGGAGCGGTGGGCTGCGTGCCCCTTTGCCCCAGCCACGTGCCGTTGGCGTCCCCTTCCTGTCCGGCTCCGCAGCTGGTGAAAGTGCCGGGCCAGTGCTGCCTCACCATCGACTGCCACAAGGGAACCACCCTCGTGCCCCCCGTGCACCGCCGACCCCAACCTCCAGCTTACCCGCCTTACCCATTCATTCCCTACCCAGCCTACCCCTTCCCGAAGCCGTATCCCAAACCTTTCTGGAAGCTGTACCCTTACAAACCCAAAAAGGAGAAGGACACCCTGGGGAACGAGCTGGTGGAGCTGGAGGTGGGGGGCGGCCGCAAGTGGGACAAGCCACGTGGCAACAAGCACCTGGCGGGTAAGAGGGTGCCGCCGCCGCCGCCACCGCCATGTCGCCTCAGAGTGCCAGAGTCTGTTTCCTCTACGCAGTAAAGCATCGTGTTGATGTTTTAGCCATTTTAGCTCCCGCTGACGCACAAACGGCCTCACTGTGAGCGTTTTCCTCTGCATCTACGCATGTGTGTCAGCATTTATGTGAGGCTTGTTTTCCACTGGCTCCTTGCACACCAGAGGTTCTCTCACACACACACACACACACACACACACACACAGCACATACCTCTGTCACCCAGCTTTCCCCTCTCTGTAACCACCCACTCCATGCGTCAGTGTTGCCTGTTCCCTGAATGAAGCTAGTGTGCTTTGCATCTCTGGACCTCTCCTTTCCCCTCTCTCTCCCACCGGCCCCTTTTTCACCCCTCTAGCTTTACTTTTGCTCCTCGTTTCTTTGACTCTCCACTTGTCACATCGCCCATTGTCCTCTCACACGTCCTCTTGTGTCATCTCTCCCAGCCTGGAAACAGGTGGCCGATCAATGCGTGGTTCAGACCACGTCCTGGTCCCAGTGTTCCCGGAGCTGTGGGATGGGCGTCTCCTCTCGTGTTACCAATGACAATGCCCGCTGTAAGCTGATCAAGGAGACGCGTCTGTGCAACATTCGGCCCTGCAGCTCCATGTCTATGCCTGTCAAGGTGAGGAATTTGTGCTAAGATTCTCAGGCTACATCCATTCTACTACATTTTGGTTTAAAAATGGATATCTTGGGGCGCCCTGGATAGAGCGTGCGCGCCCATGTACCGAGGCTCAGGGTGTTGAATATGACCTGTGGCCCTTTGCTGCATGTCTGCCCCCAATCTCTCACCACTTTCCACTCTGTAACTGTTCAATTATTAAAGGCCAAAAAATTATCTTACAAAAACAAAACAAATATCTTTTGCTATCATTTACATCTACACTACTCCGGCGTTTCCGAGCCCCTAAAACGGAGACATCTGGAAACGCTGCTGCCCCCGTTTTGGTTTGAAAACTCCGGGGCTTGCTTTCTAAACTGTGACTCCACTCTGTGACGGAGCATTTGAACAGATTTTTGGGAGAAATAGGGCACATGGCAGATACCTGAGTTTAGGAATCTGTATCAGTAGAGGAAAAAGTAAAAATTGTTGCATCCTTACTGAAAAAAGGTTCACATAAACTTACAGTACATGAATATGACTGAACACACTGCGTCCATGTCCCATTCATTATAACATGGACATGGACAGTGATACTCAAAAGATCCATAGCATCACTGAGGGTACATCTACACTACGAGGTTTTGGTTAAATAAAACATAAAAAATATCTTTTGCTATGTTTATGCCTGTTGTCCGCACTACTCCAGCATTACCGAGACAGTCCCACCTCCTCGTCCCTCCGAGATAATAATCCCTGCTCTTACTTGTTCTTTCTCCAGAAGGATTTTCTGTATTTTTAACTTCTACATCCATGATTTTCAACCGCAGCGTAACTGTCGGTACACGATCCGTCCTGCCTGCACGATTCGTTCTGCGCATGTGCAGATGATAATCATGATGTACGAGGATTTACGGCACTGCACAATCTGTTCCACAGTAGCGGTCTACTGTTAGCCTCCACCGGAAAGCTAACGACGTTAGTTTAGCTAACAGCTAATTCGGCTAACCGCTAGCTAACAGTTTGATTCAGCCTAAAATAACATTACTCAAACTAAACAGTGGGGAAAGCAGCTCCAGCTAAATTAAGACTTTACAGTAATAATAAAGACAAGTACTGCGTGATTGTGTTTTAAATGAGCACAAGTAAAGTAGAACTGACGTAACAGCTGTTATATATTTAAACGGTTATTTTCATTCATTTTACATGCTGTCTCAGCCATAGACATATATATGTCTATGGTCTCAGCTAGCGGTTAGCCGAATTAGCTGTTAGCTAAACTAGCGCTAGCTTTCCGGTGGAGGCGAACAGATTTTCTTTAACTGTCTATGGCAGGGGTCTTCAACGTTTTTTAAGCCAAGACCCCTTAACTGAAAGAGAGACGAAGCAGGGACCCCCTACTACATACTGTATATTGTATTAAATGAAGCGGCACATTAAACTGGGCTTACAATAACATTGAGGTTAGCCTAGGGCCTTTATACATACCTGTTTTGCATAGAAAACTAAGCCATTGTAATAGCCTAATAATTGTAGGCATGATTTTATAAATCATGTTTTAATGTTTGACATACATGTGGAACAGTAAATCCTTTGGATCAACTGTAACTGAGTGACTATCTTGCTATAGGCCAGTAAACCTATCAGCAGTGGGGAGTTGTATTTTCAAATATTTTGTTTGATTCATGTTAAGACTTTTTAATTTTTGAAAAAACTTTAAAAGATTAACAATAATTTGGAGGTCCCCTTGCATTGACTCTGAGGACCCCCTAGGGGTCCCGGACCACCTGTTGAAGATCCCTGGTCTATGGGAACAGATCGTGCAACGTCGTAAATCCTCGTTCATCATGACATCATCTGCACATGCGCAGGACGGATTGTGTACCGACAGTAACATCAGACAATCTGCTTCCTGTTTACACCGACATGCACATGCCCAGTGTGTGTGTGTGTGTGTGTGTGTGTGTGTGTGTGTGTGAACGGTCATGTGACACGTGATGTCAGACGTGTTCATGTGGACGGAGATCAGATCTGCTACTGGAGCTGAAACTCTTGTGTGGAAGGAGGTCGTTTTGTCTCAAAACGCCGCCTGAGAATAAAAACGTACGTTCACATGAAGCCCCATAAAGAGATAAATTGCATTCCAGCCACATGGCTGAATAAATACAGGAACGGATTCCTCTCAAGGGCTCTGATTGGTATTAATATCACGGCATGTATACACACCCCCACCCCTGAATCCCGCTGTTGCTGAAGCCCTTTCTGGTCCATTCAGTCTATTCACGGGTCTGTTGCTGCGTGGAAAACATCCCCAGCAGGATGACGACAGAGCCGAATGTTTCCTGTGGATGTCCTGCTATAAATGAAAGTCATCCAAAGCTGAAACAGTCAGTTCAACATCTCGGTGGTCTCACGTTGCCAGGTCTAGCTGCACAGCGCTGTGGAGTAAGGTCTGGGGATAGCAGATGAAAAACGCTCTGGGTTGTTGGCATTTCTTTAACCCTCGTGTTGTCCTCGGGTCAAATTTGACCCGTTTTCAGTTTAAAAAAATATTTTGTCACAAAATATAGGCCGTTAACATTAAAAATATCAAAAAAAACTTTGGAAAAAACATTTAAAAAAGCACCCACAACATTTAAAAAGTGACAACATTTTCTGAAAAAGCAATAATAGTGTTTTGAAAAAAAGTGACCAAAACGTGTTTTTTTTTTCATGGTTGACGGGAAGACATCACAAGGGTTAACCCTCATGTTGTCCCCATGTTGCCCTCATGTTGTCCCCATGTTGCCCTCATGTTGTCCCCATGTTGCCCTCATGTTGTCCTCATGTTGTCCCCATGTTGTCCTATATCATTGTTCTTTTTAATTCCCCAAAATAACATGATTGATTCCACCCAACGCTCTTTGCCAAGTACAAATCTCTACTTTCATTAATTTTGGGGCGTCTTATTCAATTTTATAGCATTGTAAAACAAATGGAAGTGTTTTTGAAATAGTATTGAGTAAAAGTTGACATATTCCAGTCTGTGATTATCATCAACATCCATTCCTTTAATTTTAGTCTCAATAATTCCTAATTTCTGCTTTTCTAACTCAAACATTAGGTATAATTTCCTATAAATGAGGTTTATTGACCATAAATTCCAAAAATAACTGTAAAACTAAAGTTAATAAGTTAGTGTTACGTAGTGTTAAATGTCAACAACATACACAAACATTGAAAAAAAATGTCAAACGTGTTGAAAAAAGGGACAAACACATAAATCAATAAAAAGTGTCAACACAAGGGTTAAACCATTCCGTCGCTAATCTCCGGACACAGCAGACTTTGCCAAATAGTCTCAGGTTCCTCTATAGAGCTCCCCCTACAGGTTCCTCTATAGAGCTCCCCCTACAGGTTCCTCTATAGAGCTCTCCCTACAGGTTCCTCTATAGAGCTCTCCCTACAGGTTCCTCTATAGAGCTCCCACTACAGGTTTCTCTAAAGAGCTCCCACTACAGGTTTCTCTATAGAGCTCCCACTACAGGTGTCCTCTATAGAGCCCCCACTACAGGTTCCTCTATAGAGCTCCCACTACAGGTTCCTCTATAGAGCTCCCACTACAGGTTCCTCTATAGAGCTCCCCCTACAGGTTCCTCTATAGAGCTCCCCTACAGGTTCCTCTATAGAGCTCCCCCTACAGGTTCCTCTATAGAGCTCCCACTACAGGTTTCTCTATAGAGCTCCCACTACAGGTTTCTCTATAGAGCTCCCACTACAGGTGTCTCTATAGAGCTCCCACTACAGGTGTCTCTATAGAGCTCCCACTACAGGTGTCTCTATAGAGCCCCCACTACAGGTTTCTCTATAGAGCTCCCCTACAGGTTTCTCTATAGAGCTCCCCCTACAGGTTTCTCTATAGAGCTCCCCCTACAGGTTTCTCTATAGAGCTCCCCTACAGGTTTCTCTATAGAGCTCCCCCTACAGGTTTCTCTATAGAGCTCCCCCTACAGGTTCCTCTATAGAGCTCCCCTACAGGTTCCTCTATAGAGCTCCCCCTACAGGTTCCTCTATAGAGCTCCCCCTACAGGTTCCTCTATAGAGCTCCCCCTACAGGTTCCTCTATAGAGCTCCCCCTACAGGTTCCTCTATAGAGCTCCCCCTACAGGTTTCTCTATAGAGCTCCCCCTACAGGTTCCTCTATAGAGCTCCCCCTACAGGTTCCTCTATAGAGCTCCCCCTACAGGTTCCTCTATAGAGCTCCCCCTACAGGTTCCTCTATAGAGCTCCCCCTACAGGTTCCTCTATAGAGCTCCCCCTACAGGTTCCTCTATAGAGCTCCCCCTACAGGTTCCTCTATAGAGCTCCCCCTACAGGTTCCTCTATAGAGCTCCCCCTACAGGTTCCTCTATAGAGCTCCCACTACAGGTTTCTCTATAGAGCCACTTCCTGAATGGCTAATTAAACTAAAAAATGGCAGTTCCCCTTTAAATACCACAACAAGAACTAGTTTGACATAAACCCCAGAACTTTTAAGAGCTGTTGTGACAAAAGAAAACAATATGTGTGTGTGTGTGTGTGTGTGTGTGTGTATGTGTGTGTGTGTGTGTATGGGAGTGTTTAGCTCTCCCACACTGAACCCGCGAGACTGTGGCTGTCCGCTGCACTCAGCGGCCCTTTGCTAGGACATTTAAAGAGTCACCCATGTGGTCTTTCTCTCTCACATTTCACACGCAACCCCCTCAGAAACCTTCTGCCTCTACGCGAGCCACTCGGGAATCTGATGGGTTGTTATACACCTGTTTCCCTGCACCCTCCCAATGTTTGCAGAGCTGCTTTGTGGGTGTTAATGTGCATCAGTGTCAATCGTTAACTATCGCTGGCATGTCCCCGTCCCCCTCATCGGTGGTTCTGACCTTTATTTTGTCCCCCCCCGTCCGTCCGTCCGCCTCTGGGCTTAACTGCATTAACTCTGTTTTTCATGTCTCGAGGCTTGTGTAATGAGTTATTTCATTTTGCTGTGTGGTATGACAGCTAGGCAAAGTTGATGTAATCCTATGGAGCTCCTATGGGGGGGGGGCGGGGGTCTGGTAGGAGGGGGATCCCTAAGATTTTTGGATGGGGTTGCTGTCAACACCACACCAAATTCCATTCTCAAAGTCTACTTTTAAAGTTAGTTCACCTGTTTCTCTTGTTTCCTTCTTCCAAGTTAAAGGTCCCATGACGTGGTTTATATAGACCTTAGTGGTCCCTAATACTGTATCTGAAGTCTCTTTTATATAGACCTTAGTGGTCCCTAATACTGTATCTGAAGTCTCTTTTATATAGACCTTAGTGGTCCCCTAATACTGTATCTGAAGTCTCTTTTATATAGACCTTAGTGGTCCCTTAATACTGTATCTGAAGTCTCTTTTATATAGACCTTAGTGGTCCCCTAATACTGTATCTGAAGTCTCTTTTATATAGACCTTAGTGGTCCCTAATACTGTATCTGAAGTCTCTTTTATATAGACCTTAGTGGTCCCTAATACTGTATCTGAAGTCTCTTTTATATAGACCTTAGTGGTCCCTAATACTGTATCTGAAGTCTCTTATATAGACCTTAGTGGTCCCCTACTGTATCTGAAGTCTCTTTTATATAGACCTTAGTGGTCCCCTAATACTGTATCTGAAGTCTCTTTTATATAGACCTTAGTGGTCCCTAATACTGTATCTGAAGTCTCTTTTATATAGACCTTAGTGGTCCCTAATACTGTATCTGAAGTCTCTTTTATATAGACCTTAGTGGTCCCTAATACTGTATCTGAAGTCTCTTTTATATAGACCTTAGTGGTCCCTAATACTGTATCTGAAGTCTCTTTTATATAGACCTTAGTGGTCCCTAATACTGTATCTGAAGTCTCTTTTATATAGACCTTAGTGGTCCCTAATACTGTATCTGAAGTCTCTTTATATAGACCTTAGTGGTCCCCTAATACTGTATCTGAAGTCTCTTTTATATAGACCTTAGTGGTCCCTAATACTGTATCTGAAGTCTCTTTTATATAGACCTTAGTGGTCCCTAATACTGTATCTGAAGTCTCTTATATAGACCTTAGTGGTCCCCTACTGTATCTGAAGTCTCTTTTATATAGACCTTAGTGGTCCCCTAATACTGTATCTGAAGTCTCTTTTATATAGACCTTAGTGGTCCCTAATACTGTATCTGAAGTCTCTTTTATATAGACCTTAGTGGTCCCTAATACTGTATCTGAAGTCTCTTTTATATAGACCTTAGTGGTCCCTAATACTGTATCTGAAGTCTCTTTTATATAGACCTTAGTGGTCCCTAATACTGTATCTGAAGTCTCTTTTATATAGACCTTAGTGGTCCCCTAATACTGTATCTGAAGTCTCTTTTATATAGACCTTAGTGGTCCCCTAATACTGTATCTGAAGTCTCTTTTATATAGACCTTAGTGGTCCCTAATACTGTATCTGAAGTCTCTTTTATATAGACCTTAGTGGTCCCCTAATACTGTATCTGAAGTCTCTTTTATATAGACCTTAGTGGTCCCCTAATACTGTATCTGAAGTCTCTTTTATATAGACCTTAGTGGTCCCTAATACTGTATCTGAAGTCTCTTTTATATAGACCTTAGTGGTCCCTAATACTGTATCTGAAGTCTCTTATATAGACCTTAGTGGTCCCCTACTGTATCTGAAGTCTCTTTTATATAGACCTTAGTGGTCCCTAATACTGTATCTGAAGTCTCTTTTATATAGACCTTAGTGGTCCCTAATACTGTATCTGAAGTCTCTTTTATATAGACCTTAGTGGTCCCTAATACTGTATCTGAAGTCTCTTTTATATAGACCTTAGTGGTCCCTAATACTGTATCTGAAGTCTCTTTTATATAGACCTTAGTGGTCCCCTAATACTGTATCTGAAGTCTCTTTTATATAGACCTTAGTGGTCCCCTAATACTGTATCTGAAGTCTCTTTATATAGACCTTAGTGGTCCCTAATACTGTATCTGAAGTCTCTTTTATATAGACCTTAGTGGTCCCCTAATACTGTATCTGAAGTCTCTTTTATATAGACCTTAGTGGTCCCTAATACTGTATCTGAAGTCTCTTTTATATAGACCTTAGTGGTCCCCTAATACTGTATCTGAAGTCTCTTTTATATAGACCTTAGTGGTCCCCTAATACTGTATCTGAAGTCTCTTTTATATAGACCTTAGTGGTCCCCTAATACTGTATCTGAAGTCTCTTTTATATAGACCTTAGTGGTCCCCTAATACTGTATCTGAAGTCTCTTTTATATAGACCTTAGTGGTCCCCTAATACTGTATCTGAAGTCTCTTTTATATAGACCTTAGTGGTCCCCTAATACTGTATCTGAAGTCTCTTTTATATAGACCTTAGTGGTCCCCTAATACTGTATCTGAAGTCTCTTTTATATAGACCTTAGTGGTCCCCTAATACTGTATCTGAAGTCTCTTTCCCAAAATTCAGCCTTGGTGCAGAATTACAGGAGGAGGATTTCTGAGGACTATGGTAACCTGGTCCTCAGATCTCTGCAGAGTGTAAATCCAGACCGCTACCTAGACCTACCTAGAATCAGAGTTTTCTGTAGCATTACTAAAACTACTTTTAAACATACACCAAAACAAGTACCTTCCCGAGTCCGCCACCCAAGAAGATTGTGATTGGTTTAAAGAAATGCCAATAAACCAGCGCACGTTTGTCTCCTATCCCAGAATGCTGTATGGACTAGCCAGACCTTCCTTCACACTGCTGTGGAGGAAGGTCTGGCAATGCGAGACTATAGAGCCGCTAGCATGGCCGAGCTCCTTCCCCGGACTAACTGAATCCTTTCTCCCTCCACAGAAAGGAAGGAAGTGCTCCCGTACCCACAAGGCCCCCGAGCCGCACCGCCTGTCGTACGCCGGCTGCAGGAGCACTCGCCTGTACCGGCCCAACTACTGCGGCGTGTGCCGGGACGGCCGCTGCTGCTCGCCCCGCCGCACGCGCACCGCCGGCGTGAGCTTTGCCTGTCCCGACGGCGAGCGCTTCAGCCGGGCCGTGATGTTCATCCAGTCGTGCAAGTGCAGCGACGAGTGCAACCACCTGAACGAGGCCGCCATGCCTCCTCAGCGATGGCTCTACGGAGACACGCACAAGTTCCTCGACTAGTGGCATCACCCTCCCTCCCCAAAAACCTACATTCCCTCACAAGACTTTAACCCCCCCATCCCCCCATCCCCCCATAGTGATACCCAATATACAATAGCTGTCCTTAGTGTATCTATATGAGTAGACGCAAGCGAGTTGAACACGTGAATTTGGGGAGGAATGGGGAAAGGAATCCGCCTCGGAAAGAGCAAAGTGATAGTTTTTGTGTAGATAGTTTCTTCTGGACATGCCATGTTGCTGCCAAATGTCCCCTGAACTCAGACTTTTTTGTTGGGGACACTGGAGCAAACACACACACACACACACACAGACACAGACACACACACACGTCACAGTTGACTATCCAGCCAATAGTGAAGCTGGTCTGACTGTCGTTGCTTCGGAGCCAAATATGAAACCTGCTGGAATCATTACGTCTGTGCACTCCAATAACAGTTATGATAAACCAAATGAAGACTCACGGAGAAGCAGAAATAACATGGGAGTGTTCAGCAGAAGATGGAGGAGCATGGAGATGGAGGAGCATGGAGACGGAGGAGCATGGAGATGGAGGAGCATGGAGACGGAGGAGCATGGAGATGGCGGAGCATGGAGACGGAGGAAAATGGAGACGGAGGAGCATGGAGATGGAGGAGCATGGAGATGGAGGAGCATGGAGATGGAGGAGCATGGAGACGGAGGAGCATGGAGATGGAGGAGCATGGAGATGGAGGAGCATGGAGATGGAGCATGGAGATGGAGCATGGAGATGGAGGAGCATGGAGACGGAGGAGCATGGAGATGGAGGAGCATGGAGATGGAGGAGGGCTTGTGTCTTTTTATGGTATTTATTGACTGGTATTTATTGTCGAGACAGACAGGATGACAGTGGCCTGCCACCAGGAAAGGGGGGCGGCGCTGTTATGTTTTGGGAGCCTCGGCGTGGCTGAACTGACCCGGGGGTGGGGGGTCTGAGAGAGGGGGGACAAAACAGTGGTCAGCCATGAGAGGGAGACAACTCCCCCCAGAGATCTGGGGCTTGACCCCCGGGGGTGAGGGGGAAGCCATTTCTAATAATGGATGATGAAGGCTACAGGAGAAGAGACAAGAGTCCAACTTGATGGGTTGAGGCTTTGTACTCTGAAGTGGCAGCGAGAGAAAATCCGCCACTCTGGGTTTTTTTTTATGCTTTAAAAATAAAGTTTTTAAACGGCGTGCACCGAGGTAAACATGCAATTTGTGACTTGCGGCGTTGGGACGGCTCTCTCTCTCTGAGAACTGTAACCGAGCAGCTCGCTGTTTAAGAGTTGTTTTTTTGGAGAAATGCTGTGTTGTCAGATGGCATCACTGTCAAGGCCCTTCAGAGGACAGGGGGGGCCCCAGAAGCCAATAAAAACCTAATCCTGGGGACATTTCGGAGAGGAGGGGAAAGAGATCTGTATTGTTGTCTTTTCTGTGGCCAAAAACTCTTTAAACTTGGGTTAAAGTTCACGCACCTTAGCCTAGATTCAAGACCCTTTATCTCATGCAAAAGGACATTTTGAAGTACCATTTTATTATTTCAAAAGGTGTTTTTTCCCTTCTTGTGCCATAAGATAGTGGCTTAGACATTTGTTTTTAGTTTTCTGTGAAACTGGAAGATAGATTTACATCTCTTGGCTACGATAGGCTTTTAAAGACTTTTTTTTTTTAAGTTGCCTCGAAGCCTGACAACCTCGTTAGGGGATTTTTAAACTATAAACTACATGTGATGTTTTGGTAATTGTACACCGTTGCTATTGTAGATGCTGGGGTGTTTGTACTGTATGTCTAGTTTTGTTAAAGGACACTTTAGAGCAGCTATGTACAGATGCGTCTCGACCTTTGTAGTTCTATCTGCTGTATGAGGGCCGATCCTGCGCCCGAGTTATACTGAAGTAGTAAATGTGTAGTTTAGCACTGAACAACGCACGGTTCAGGTCCTTTACGAGCATTAAGTGCCAATTTTAAAGCGTGATTGTATGTCTACAACTGTAAATTAAAACCATGTGTAAAAAAATAAAGTAATGCTTTCTGAGGTTACATATAAAAAAATAAAAATAAAACGTGTGCACATGTTTGCAACTACTTTTGTTTGCCTAACACATTGGATTTTAGACTTGGAAGTTCACCATTTTTGCATTTTAAAGACATTTTCACTCCGACACTTGGTCTACAACATTTAAAAGTCATGATTTCCCCATTAGCTGGCCTCTTGGATCGCTTTCTCCAGATTCATCGTAGCCATGTGACTTACAGAAGGACCCCGAAGCATTTAATATGCAACTAAACCGTTTACTGACCGACTTCAGAGGAAAACATGTTAAATTTACCCGACAGAAATGTTACCGGTTAAGTCGCAGATTCTGAATTTACACACAATATAACTAAAAACATGTCTCATCATTCATTAAACTGCGATACTGTCATTGGGATAGAGATATTTTAAAGACACAAACAGATTCCTTAGTTTAAAGTTAGATGTGGGACTAGGTGTTTTAAGATAAATGCTAATATCAGCATGCTACTGTTAAATGCTAATACTTAAGATGCTAATACCTATGCTTACCTGGCACTAAACACCAAGTACAGTAACAAGTGTGTAAAATACAGATACACAAGCATCAGTTACTTCCATTTTGCAGTGTGCTAATTTACGTCGACCCCAGGGACATGGGGATCGCACAAGAAACCAATGTAAGGCTAGCAAAATGATGCTAATGAGGTACTGCTAAGTGCTAATGTTATGAGGCTAAGGTTAATATTTCAGATTCCAAGCATTAAATTGGTAAACTGTTGCATCTTTGAGTTTGTTCCCACTATCTGGTACTAGTACCATTTGGTTGCTTATTTTAGGACGATGAGTGTAATTCTAACTGGAACTTAAAGATGTTTTTTTTGAGATACTTTTGCATGCTCAGTAAGTAATTAAACTATGTTGTGCACACGAGAAAATAACCCCCCCCCCCCCCCCAGCCCCATGTCCCTTAAAGGGCTCCGTACCGATAACATACTTCTAATCACAATTCACCACTACGACTCCACTTGGTGACTTCATTTATTTGAGGCATTCATTTTGAAAAAAATCAAAGAAAAAAGCTGCCATGTGAGCCAAAATCTACTCAGCTGTCACTTACAGGACTTTTTAAAGACCAATGTTGCAGTGGGGGGGGGGGTGTGGGACACGAAAAACATAACTTCCTAGACAAACTAGTTTGAACATTTAAAAAAAAAAAAAAGGGGCTAAAATTCACTTTTACATGTTCCTCAGAACTACTTTTCTAAACGTTTCCCTGAAGCTCTGCTTGATTTAAATGGGGGGGGGGGGGGGGGGCATTGCTAGAAGAGCCTCACAAGAGACCACGACAGTAAAAATGGCATTTTATAAAAAGTTTTAATTTCATTGAGCAAAGAAAAACAAACAAGTAAGACAAAATTAAAACCGACCATATCAAGCTGTCCACAAACAACGGACCCAAAGAATAAAAAAAAAAAAAAAATACATAAAAAGAAATGTTGGGTGAACGTAGGGAACGAGCAGAGCTTTTAAATCAGCAGTGAAATACGTCTACTTCCAAATACAAGACACAAGATCCATGAAGAGGCGGCTTCTTCTTGGCTGGAGGACTCATCTGGACTGCTCGACTATAAACAAAAGGGGACAGAGGAGCAGAGACCCGGGTTAAGCATGTTAAAGACCATTAACATGCTGAGCATGCCAACTTTACAACAACAGGTTGCACGTGCAAAGGCTGTTTCCATTTGGTGAGTTGCCGCGGTTACACGGCAGCGCCAACTGCGGTCTCTCGTAAAAGTTCATTACAGCGGCGGATTATAAGTGGGACAAGAACTCACTTTAGAGCTGCAAAGACTAATGGATTAGTTAACCCTCTGAGCCCTAAGCCCATTTTTACAGTTCATGTCCGTCTGGATTTATTTTATAATAACTTGTAAAACCTCAACCCTGTTGTCTACAGTCAAGATATGAACATCATTTTTTTTTAGGACAAACTGGATTAGTAGAATATTTGGGTTGCAGTGAGGTCACTTGTATGTTAAAAATGGTTGTAGGGCCTTAAAGACAAATAAATAAAGAAAACGGAACATGGCTCTTCCAGATATGTATTGATATCACAGACATATAAGTAAAACCTCTAAAACACTTCTCATATGTCTTGGGAGTCACACTGAAGAAATAATCATAACTTATACAGATGACAAAATACAGACATTTTTTCAAAGAAAGTCAAGACGCTTTTGCCCTCATGACATTTACTTTTGCCAATAATAACATAATAATGTCATATTTATTGATATTACACCCACAGCAATGCTACACAAGCAAATGCGTGTGTAAAATGTGCTCCTCTTGGCCTTCCATGCAGCCTATTGGCCTTTTTGTCCCCTCTGGCCTTCCATACAAGAGGGTGACGTTGTCTCCCATATATGGGCATGCTGGGGCCTGTATTTCCAGAAAACAGACAGAGGAGAGACGGAGCCGCGAGCTAGCGGCAGAAATGAGCCAAAACGCGATGAATTATGGACATAAAGTGGATAAATCTTGGATGTAACAGTGTGGATTTAAAGCCCAACAACCCCTAAAGAGGCTGGAAGTTCCAGTCTGGATAGAAAACCACCTGTAGAGGCTAGAAGGACCCGGAAGAGACCTCCGTCACCGCTAACTCGTTACCTTTTAGACGCAACAATTGGTAAGTCGCTAGCTTGTATGGTTTAAAAATGATTAAACTATGAATCAGAGGTGCTGTTTTTACGCGTGGGCGTCTCGGCCAAAGAGGGTTAAATGAAACCGCCAACTTATTTGATTCAAACCTTTATTTAACCAGGATAACAAACTCCTGGAGATTAAAAATCTCTTTTACAAGAGTGTCCTGGCAAGTGGCAGCAACACCTGATGCTGACTTGATGATGGAGTGATTGGTTTGAGTAATTCTTTATGGAGAAAGAAGTCTTTATTGATGTGTCAGCTCCTTATATGAGAGCATGTTCTAGTGTCTTCTCTCCTCTGTGACAGTGAGCTGAATATCTTTGAGTTGTGGACAAAGCAGGACATTTGAGGACGTCGTCTTGGGAAACACCGATCCACATTTATTCACCATTTTTATCCATAAGTCAAGAAAAATAACGCACAGGTTTTATTTTTCATTATTCTATGCATCCTGTAACCCGTTAGTTAAATGCTTGAAGAACAGCTGATGCAAACTGGTGATATCTTCCCATTTGTCACAGTTTGTTTCGTGTAACACAGAAATGTTTTGTTTTCTTAACCCTCCTGTTGTCTTCGGGTTAAAATTGACCCCTTACCAAAATGCGTCAATATACAAATTTTCCAAAAAAAGTATGGATGTGTGGATAGTTCCCAACAACGCTCCTCACTAGTTAAATAATCTAAACTACTTTCATTGAATCTGTGCGTTTGTCAATTTTATAGCATTTAGAGAAAAAAAAACAAATTGGTAAAACTACTTTTAAAAATAAGTGTTAAAAAGAAAAAGTTAACAAAATGCCACAAAAACATTTAAAAAAAGTGACAAATGTAAACAAACAAAAAGTTTTGAAAATTTGAGGGAAACCCACTCAGAAAAAAGTCGACAAACGGACAAAATCATTGGAGGAAAGACACAAAAAAGGGTTGAAAAAGACGACCATGACCTTGTTAAAAAAAAAAATGGTTTTCATTTTAAATTTTGACAAATTTCCAGGTGGGCGGGACGACAACACGAAGGTTAAATAACTGAATCGTTTACCAGAGTAGCCGGTTGGTGAAATGTGACCCGGGTCCCCCAACACAAAGATGTCGTCTACAGTCTGTTGTTCAAAAATAATAGTTTTTTAACTTTCAACCTTCAACCATGACTCCTGGAGCGGGGTATGAACCGAACAACAAGCACTTTAAAACGTACATTTTTATAAGTTTAATTTTTTTATTTATTGTATTTATGTATAATATTTTAGTGCATTTGTGCTATTGTATTTATTCTCTAGTTTTTATGGGTAAGATGGCGAGTGTGAGCACTGTAATTTCCATTTTTAAAGGATGAAATAAACTTGTGACTTCAGCGAATCGTTACAGCCCGTAAGTGTTTTCAAAGTAAAGCGCGTCGGACCCACAAGTCCACAGATTACACCCCAACAGGCCTAAGTTCCCCGAAGAAGTTAGGAGAGGAGAGGCTTACTGTAAGAGGAGATGTCGATCTCGTCCGGCAGCTCGGCCACGTTGACTTCAAACCGGTCCTGAACGTCGTTCAGCGTCTTGGCGTCCGTCTCGTCCGACACAAAGGTTATAGCCAGGCCTTTGGTTCCAAACCTGCCAGCACGGGCAACCTGACGGGTGCAAAGAGAAACAAACACAATGAGCAACTAAGAAGCAAGCAGAGGTCCGAGCACGCCACTTAGAGGGATTCATTAACATAATTAAAACCAACTTCGCAGAACGAAATGACGCGACCAAACAACCGTCAATAAAGTCGAAAAATCAGCTGCAGGCATTTCTCACCCTGTGCAAATAGGTGTCAGAATCTTCTGGCATGTCGTAGTTGAAGACGATATTGACACGCTCAATGTCCATTCCTCGGCCAAAGAGGTTAGTGGCCACCAGGATCCGCCTTTGGAAGTCTTTAAACTGCTGATAGCGAGACAGCCTGTGGATGAAGAAGGGTGGGGGGGCAGGAGGGAGGATTATCAACACAGCTGCTGTAGGCATTAGTGAACTGGATCCCCTCTTTGAAGGCAATGATGTGTTGAGTTAACTGATGAGGCCTCATGCTCCATAAACATACTTAGCATGCAGAGCTCAATGGAGCATATGTTTATGAGAGGAGCTATGTAAGGAGGATGGTGTGTGTGTGTGTGTGTGTGTGTGTTTAAGCCTCACCTCTCCTCCTGAGCCATTCCCCTGTGGATGGCAATGGCAGGGAAATTTTGTTCCACCAGGAGCTGGGCCAGAGCGATGCAGCGCTGCACCGACTTGACAAAGATCACCACCTAGAGGCAAAACAAAGGCATTGGAACACAGCTGCAGAGGCAACTTACAGCGCCCAGATGCTGCTCATTTTCAGGTTCACAATTGTACTTTGAGGTTGTATTAGAATAGGTTTCCATGGTTTCATTATCAAAAACCACCACATTTTTGTTGTACTGCACATTGCTGCAGATCCTGTTTTCACCCTGTGTGTTTGGGTCTCTGTTTTAGCTCCACAGTGAGACATCTCACTTCTATACTATCTTTGTTGGGAGTCGCACATGCGCATTATCTAAATACCACATTAGCTAGCTAACTTTTGTCAGTCCAAGGCAGGGTTAGCTGGGAGACTTCTTCTAGACGAGGGCCACTTGTGGAATACCTGCACAACAGGGACAGGAAGTAGAACAGGGGCAGGAAGTAGTTCTTTTGGAGATTATGGTCAACTAGTGGCTGTTAGAGCAGTGTTTTGCCATTGAGAACAAGCTAGCATGCTAGCGCTACAATGCTAGAGGTAGCATGCTATGCTACGGTTAGCCACCTCGTGTCTAGTGATGTAGAGAGCCGTGCAGATGTTGAACAGCTCACCTGGAGACTGAAGGCCGAGGACATTCAGACACCGGATCTCACTCAAAACACCATTGATGCCTGCCCCCCCAAGTGTGTATGTGTGTGTAGAAGCACCAGAGAAACTAAACACCCCAAATCCAATCCAGAATGCTACCGAGCCACGGCTAAGAGACGTGCAGGTACATTTTTTTGAGGACGGGCGCGTCAGGCTACGGCGTGGAGACCGTGACGCCACACACGCAGCCACGGCGTAGAGGTTAACCCAGTGGTTCCCAAACTTTTTCAGCTCAAGACCCAAAAGAGAAATTTGGTGTCTCCACAGGACCCAAATTTACAAAAATACACCATGAATCATTGTAACATCTACATTTTATGAATTTAAATGCATGTGAAGTATATTTATTCCATTATAACGATGCCTTCAGCGCTGCTCGGTTCCCTTTGAACGCCTGATAGATAACAGGGAGAATCATTAAAAACGACCACTCTCACCTGTTCCCGTTACATTAGTCTCACACGCTCGAGTCACACAAACACAACACCCACGTTACAAAAAACAACGTCAAATACGCACTCTGCTGCCTAATCCACATTAGTAACGAGCCCGCCAGACGGACAACAGCGGCTAACAACGACATGTTAGCTAGCAACGCCGTCACAAATGAACTGACACACAAAAATATTATTTAAAATGCTAAATGTCTGCTCCCCACATGTACATAGTTTCTTTCCTTTCTTTTTCTCTTTTCCTTTCAGTGTTTAAGGGAGAGAGAAGGAAAAAAAAAATAAAAAAAAAATAGGCAAAAGTTAACATTTCTGATGTATAGATGCACAACAGACACATTTATATGGTGTGGGTATAGGCATACACTTATTTGCTATGTGTACTTTTAGATATGAGGATGCTTGACATAATATCTGATGTGCATTTGATCGAAGCGTTATGTGTATATGTGACAAAGTAAATAAAAAATAAATAAATAAAATGCTAAATGTACATCAACAGACAGAATGTAATGACGTCTCCGCTGTCAAGACACTGTTTCTTGAAGGATTTCTTCTTTGCAACGGAAACATTGTTTGGACGTTCCCCGATAATGTGAATGTTTTGTTTGAAGATGCGTGTCCAGTTTATTCATTTTAAAAAGAAGAGCGAGAGAAAACCCCCCCCCACAGAATTTGAGCTGACCAGACCAGTGTAGCAAAAAGGAACGCTCTTATTCACATAAGACTGATACGCATTTTACTCTACCCAATAAAACGGGTCTGCGACCCATTTTGGGTCCCGACCCCAAGTTTGGGAAACATTGGTGGTGTAAAAATCACACTTCAGATGGGACGCTTGATGCAACCAGCAAACACTCAGGTAACAACAACATATCAAATGCTACAGCAATAGAACAACCCCATCACCCAACCTGGTTGAACTCCAACACATCGAGCAGGTCGAAGAGCTTGCGGTTCTTCTCGCTGTCCTTCAGCTTGCAGTAGTACTGCTGCAGGCCGTGGAGCGTCAGCTTGGTCTCGTCGTCCACGAAGACTTCCATGGGCTGAACAGGAGGAGACGACAGGGAGACTGTTAGAGAAACTGGCTTCTAGTCACAGCCCGAAGTGGGTAAAGTTCAAAAAGTGCACAAATTCAGAAGCACCAACGCTCCCTCGATCACTTACGTCCTGCATGAACTTGCGTAAAATACAGATACACAAGCATCAGTTACTTCCATTTTGCAGTGTGCTAATTTACGTCGACCCCAGGGACATGGGGACCGCACAAGAAACCAATGTAAGGCTAGCAAAATGATGCTAATGGAGGTACTGCTAAGTGCTAATGTTATGAGGCTAAGGTTAATATTTCAGATTCCAAGCATTAAATTGGTAAACTGTTGCATCTTTGAGTTTGTTCCCACTATCTGGTACTAGTACCATTTGGTTGCTTATTTTAGGACGATGAGTGTAATTCTAACTGGAACTTAAGTTGATTTTTTTTGAGATACTTTTGCATGCTCAGTAAGTAATTAAACTATGTTGTGCACACGAGAAAATACCCCCCCCCCCAGCCCCATGTCCCTTAAAGGGCTCCGTACCGATGACATACTTCTAATCACAATTCACCACTACGACTCCACTTGGTGACTTCATTTATTTGAGGCATTCATTTTGAAAAAAATCAAAGAAAAGAGCTGCCATGTGAGCCAAAATCTACTCAGCTGTCACTTACAGGACTTTTTAAAGACCAATGTTGCAGTGGGGTGGGGGTGTGGACACACACAAAAAAAACATAACTTCCTAGACAAACTAGTTTTTTTTCTTCTACTCACAGCCCAAAGTGTGTAAAGTTCAAAAAGAGCACAAATTCAGAAGCACCAACGCTGCCTCGATCACTTACGTCCTGCATGAACTTGCGGCAGACGGGTCGGATCTCTTTGCTCAGCGTGGCGCTGAACATCATGACCTGCTTCTCATGGGGCGTGATCTTGAAGATCTCCTGTACGTCACGCCTCATGTCTGTTACACAAGACAGAAATATATCAAAAATTATTAAAGAAAAATATGAAAAAGAGGGTTGGATCAGAAGGTTTTTTTATAATGTCTCCCTGCTCCTTTTTGAACGTAGAAAGGAGTATTTGATTTAGAGTCCGACCGATAAAGGATTTTTTTTGTGGTTATTTATAAGTTCTCACTAAAACATTGATAATTTGTTTTAATTGTCACAACAGAACAGAGGATCAAGATATATTAAAAAGGTCTGATAAATAAAATGTATGAAAATAAACTTGAACTATGCAGCGCCAACACCCATAACATGGTTGGCCATACGTTTTTATATTTTATTTTTAAATATTCATTTATTTGACATTATAAATGATTCTGATGGATGAATCTTTTATAACAAAAGAAAAGAACATTGGTCGATATATCGGCCGGGCTCTAATTTGAATCAGTTACAGTAATGTTGAAAAATACGTTGGTTGATTTTGTTCTTATTCATCTTTAAAACATGTTCAAAATAAAATAAACTACTGAAAACCAAAAAAAGGTTGAAGACGTAAAAATGAATACATAATTAAACTGTTAGGGGAGCAGACAGGTGCCCTCCCTAAAGAGGAATATAGGAATATCACACACACACACACACACACACACACACACACACACACACACACACACACACACACCCCTAAAGAGGAATATTCCACACACACCCCTAAAGAGGAATATTCAACACACACACACCCCTCTAAAGAGGAATATTCAACACACACACACCCCTCTAAAGAGGAATATTCACACGCAAAAAACACACACCTCTCTAAAGAGGAATATTCAACACACACACACACACACACCCCTCTCTAAAGAGGAATATTCAACACACACCCCTCTAAAGAGGAATATTCAACACACACCCCTCTCTAAAGAGGAATATTTAACACACACCCCTCCCTAAAGAAGAATATTCAACACACACACCCCTCCCTAAAGAGGAATATTCAACACACACACCCCTCCCTAAAGAGGAATATTCAACACACACACACACACACCCCTCTCTAAAGAGGAATATTCAACACACACCCCTCTAAAGAGGAATATTCAACACACACCCCTCTCTAAAGAGGAATATTTAACACACACCCCTCCCTAAAGAAGAATATTCAACACACACACCCCTCTCTAAAGAGGAATATTCACACGCAAAAAACACACACCCCTCTAAAGAGGAATATTCAACACACACACACACACCCCTCTCTAAAGAGGAATATTCAACACACACACACCCCTCTAAAGAGGAATATTCACACGCAAAAAACACACACCTCTCTAAAGAGGAATATTCAACACACACACCCCTCTCTAAAGAGGAATATTCAACACACACACACTCCTCTCTAAAGAGGAATATTCAACACACACACCCCTCTCTAAAGAGGAATATTCACACGCAAAAAACACACCCCTCTCTAAAGAGGAATATTCAACACACCCCCCTAAAGAGGAATATTCAACACACCCCCCTAAAGAGGAATATTCAACACACACCCCTCCCTAAAGAAGAATATTTAACACACACACCCTCTCTAAAGAGGAATATTCAACACACACCCCTCCCTAAAGAGGAATATTCAACACACACCCCTCTCTAAAGAGGAATATTTAACACACACCCCTCCCTAAAGAAGAATATTCAACACACACACCCCTCCCTAAAGAAGAATATTCAACACACACACCCCTCCCTAAAGAAGAATATTTAACACACACACACACACACACACACACACACACACCCCCCCTCTCTAAAGAGGAATATTCAACACACACACCTCTCTAAAGATGAATATTCAAACACACACACCTAGCTGCTCCAACATTTTGTCGCACTCATCCAGGACGAAGTGCTTGACGTTCTTCAGATTGAGCGTCTTGTTGCGGATGAGAGCGAGGATGCGGCCGGGGGTCCCGACCACGATGTGGGGACAGTTCTTCTTCAGGACTTCCTCGTCCTTCCTGATGACCATGCCCCCAAAGAACACGGCCGCCTTCACCGAGGACATGTACTTGGAGAACCGCTCGTACTCTTTACTGATCTGGAAGGCCAGCTCTCGTGTGTGGCACATGACCAACACAGACACCTGGGGAGAGGACAGACAGTCAGACACCTGAGGAGCAGACAGACAGTCAGACGCCTGAGGAGCAGACAGACAGTCAGACACCTGAGGGGCAGACAGACAGTCAGACACCTGAGGAGCAGACAGACAGTCAGACACCTGAGGAGCAGACAGTCAGTCAGACGCCTGAGGAGCAGACAGACAGTCAGACGCCTGAGGAGCAGACAGACAGTCAGACGCCTGAGGAGCAGACAGACAGTCAGACGCCTGAGGAGCAGACAGACAGTCAGACGCCTGAGGAGCAGACAGACAGTCAGACGCCTGAGGAGCAGACAGACAGTCAGACGCCTGAGGAGCAGACAGACAGTCAGACGCCTGAGGAGCAGACAGACAGTCAGACGCCTGAGGAGCAGACAGACAGTCAGACGCCTGAGGAGCAGACAGACAGTCAGACGCCTGAGGAGCAGACAGACAGTCAGACGCCTGAGGAGCAGACAGACAGTCAGACGCGGTGCACATCTGGACATGACATGTGGACTCTACTTAAAGCAAGCCTTAAGTGCTTCATTTATTCTCACACACACACACACACATATATATATACATACACACACACACACACACACACATATTTATATACATACAAATATATACATACATATATATTTTTTTAAATAAACATGCTAGAATAAATTTACAGACTACAACTTTAGATATGAAAAGTAGAGCGGCAACGATTAATCGATTAGTTGACGCTTTTAAATTAATCGGCAGCTATTTTGATAATAGATTGGAGATTGGTCTGTTTTAGTCATTTTATTAAGACAAAAGTAAAAATTATTTGATTCCAGCTTGTTAATTGCAAATATGTTTTAGTTTCTTTTTCTTTGACAGTAAACTGAGTATCTTTTTTGGGAAACACTGATCCACATCTTCCACCATCTTATTAGACTCAAACAACTAACTGAGAAAATAATCAGATTATCGACTATGAAAATAATCATAATAATCGAAAAGCTCCATGTAACAATAAATAATGTAAGTATGCGTTAAAATCAACAGCTCAACAGCTATTCTGACATGAAGCAACAGCCATGTACATAACACTACGATTTATTAGCTTTTACCTTTTTACATGAGGTTAAGCTTTAGGCATAAACTCTCCATCACTACTTTCTATCTGTTTTTATTGACAGTCCATAAAGCCCGCACTGACTTTGGCAAAAAGGCTTTTAATTTTGCAGCACCATCAGCATGGAATCAGCTTCAGAATGAACTCCAGTTGAAGGAGTTGGTCTCATTTTATTCTTTTCAAGGTTTTTTAAAAAGGGACCTGGCAGAAAGGCAGTCTGGATGTCACTGTTTTTAAATTGATTTAGGACCCAGGTTTTTTTATGATGACATTGTAGGTTGAATATGACTGAAAGTGTGTTTATCTATTTACATGTAAGTGTCTCTGTGTCTATTTGAAACCGTGCTGCTGCCACTTGCCAGGACACTCTTATAAAAGAGATTTTTAATCTCAAGGAGTTTAATCCTGGTTAAATAAAAGGTTTGAATGAATGAACTTTTCATCAGGAAGTCCAAATGTCGCCTTGTGTGTATTAGATCAAATCTCAGGTTGAGACTAGATTTGGGGATGGAAACAAATGCTGGATTCTGCCCGTGCCATCTCCACTAGCTCCCCATACCACTGGACTTCTCAAGCAAGACTGTTCGTCTAAACTTAACATTGTTTTATCATCGCCTCTCTTTTCCGTTGTTTTAGACACAAATATGTTAACAATGGCACAAAAATCGCATTCTCTTTTTTTACATTTACTTGAGGGAGGGCCACTAAACCCCGGCCAAATAGGGCAAAACACTGCGTGGACCCAGTGCGTTGAATGTGCGTACTAACCTGTCCATCAACAGGTTCAATCTGCTGCAGCGTGGCCAGCACAAACACAGCCGTCTTCCCCATACCAGACTTGGCTTGGCACAGGATGTCCATGCCCAGGATAGCTTGTGGGATGCATTCATGCTGGACTAAAACAAATAAAAAAATAAAAAATATAAAAAGATTTACACCAACATCAGTTATCAGGGTTATTTCAAGCTATTGTACAAAGGGGCCAGATGTAGCAGCCATTTTATTACAGACAACTAGGCCTGTATGATTAATCGTTATAAAAATCTTGATTCACCCTGTTTAATTTAATTTTTAAATAACGATTTTTTAATGACTTCATTTAACCCTCATGTTGTCCTCATGTTGTCCTCGGATCAAATTGACCCGTTGTCCTATATCAATGTTCATTTTAATTACCCAAAACATGATTGATTCCACCCAACGCTCTTCGCCAAGTACAAATCTCTACTTTCATTAATTTTGGGGCGTCTTATTCAATTTTATAGCATTGTAAAACAAATGGAAGTGTTTTTGAAATAGTATTGAGTAAAAGTTGACATATTCCAGTCTGTGATTATCATCAACATCCATTCCTTTAATTTTAGTCTCAATAATTCCTAATTTCTGCTTTTCTAACTCAAACATTAGGTATAATTTCCTATAAATGAGGTTTATTGACCATAAATTCCAAAAATAACTGTAAAACTAAAGTTAATAAGTTAGTGTTACGTTGATGTTGAAAACATCAAATAAGTGACAAACATTGAAAAAAAAGGGACAAAAACGTAAGATAAGTTAAAAACATTGATTTAAAAAGCGTCAAAAGTGTTGACTTTCTATTTTGACGGGAAGACACCACGAGGGTTAATTTTACGAGCCGACTGCATCACAACCGCTACTACTTTCTTCTGTAAGTTTTAACCAGACTGTATGAAATGGGTTTAATGCTCTCCCTTCTCTTCACTGCAGCCTCTGTTTTTACAGGCTTGTGGTGATGCTTAATGTGCAGTAAGTGCACAAAAAAAAATGTGTACTGCCAATTTGTTTTGTCATTTTTCATGCGCGCAATAAACATTACACTTTGTGAGAAAGATAACGTGGCAGAGAATTGTGATATCAGTTGTATGCTAAAAATAATAAGTTGTGATTTATATTTTCCCCACGAATTGTGCCGGCCTACACTCAACCAAACAATCCAAGGAAAGAACAATAGCGCCTCTCTCGGCCTGGTACAGCAGTCGTAAGCCCTCCTGGTGTCTACCTGGTACTATCCCCGCTCACCCATTTATGTAAATGTACCGACTGTGCCTCACCTTCAGACGGATGCTCAAACCCACAGTCGATGATTGCACGGAGCAGCTCCGGTTTGAGCAGAAAGTCTCTGAAGCCAGAGCTGTGGATGGACACGTAGGAACCCTTGACCTCCTTCTTGCCGGCGGGGACGGCACTCTCGGGCGCTCCTTGGGGCTCTTCATCTTCTTCATAGTCGAGCAGCTCGCTATCAACATCATTCTCTGCCATTGTCTCTGTCTGAAAGGGAGGGAAAACAGGAAAAAAAATTAGGTTTATAATCGGTTCATCCATCATCTGGTAAAGATGCCTCCTGGAACACCTCCCTAGGGAGGTTCCAGGCACGTCCAGGACTAGGTGGAGGGACGTCCAGCTGGGAGGAGGCCTCGGGGAAGACCCAGGACTAGGTGGAGGGATTATATCTCCAACCTGGCCTGGGAACGCCTCGGGATCCCCCAGTCGGAGCTGGTTGATGTGGCTCGGGAAAGGAAAGTTTGGGGTCCCCTACTGGAGCTGCTGCCCCCGAGACCAGATACCGGATAAGCGGATGAAGATGGATGGATTCATCATCTACCCACTCCGGCTTTACACACTGTTAAATACGACCAGCTGTTGTTGACCATGTAGATGCTATGGTTGACGTTCTGAGTACATTTGTCTTATTTGTTTATTATGTTGACATGTTCCTATATTATTATTTGCCCACTCATCGTTTACTACATGAGTATTTGTTGAATGTATAGAGAGTTAACATCTACTAAAGTCCAATTCCTTGTGTGTGTGTAAGTATACTTAGACAATAAAACTGATTGTGATGTAACACGGTTGCTTGTCGTCATGCTTTTTAAAGATTTAATATAAGAATTTGGTTTTGTATAAAAGAGTTAGTATTGATTAAACGCTTTAACGATTAATATTTTGCACAGAAACCCATACAGCATCCGCTTTCTTTCTAAAAAGAGATATTGTACATATATCTGTTACATGCAAATTATGTTATATACAAAACAAACGAGGCACATTTACACATTCTTCGAAACAAAGAGCTCCTACCTCAGGTCGAGCATAGAAACAAAAACTAGGAGCATATTGATTAAAAATATAAAAATGGCAAAAGGACAATACATAAGGACTCTCAGGTCGACTTTAACGGCGCAAGGAAAAAATTATGGGGCTTCTTGTCTTTAGCTAACGTTAGTCAAGAGGTAGAGCTCATTTGGTCCTAAAATATCTACATTTATGTCTCTATGCCTGTCACATATTCAGAAAAAAGTTGTTTAACACAAAAACCCAACGTACTTCGCTCTATTGTTGATCAACCTATCATGTTTTTATTATTAATTATATTTTCAGCATTTATGTATGTTATGTTTAGTGTAGCTATGCAACAAACAAGCCAAGACGAATACCATGCAAAGGAAAACTAATTTTAGGTAATTAGCTAATCTCCAGATTCTGCTCCGGTAAAACGCTTAACGTGGTTTAATGTACCTAAACAACGATCAATCATCACCATATTTACCATGGTCATATCTTGTCATAAACACTTAAACCTTTCAAAAAAACTAAACTGAAATCCAACGATTATAAAAAAAAAAAAAACACTGGAAACGCCATTGCGTGAGCTAAGCTAAGCTAACGTTAGCCTAGACCAACCGGGTCAAACGGTAACGCCGCGGTAGGTAACGCTAAATAAAACTGTCCTTTATATATATATACACACACACACACACACACACACACACACACGGACACAGAAGCTCTTCCACAAACGTAGACACGCGAGTTTAACCGGTCGGCTTAGTTTCTGCTAACTAGCTAGTTAGCTAGCTAGCTATTGTGTCGCATAACCATTGCTATCGTGGCAAGCTAACATGGTAACATGCTACACGGCAACAACTAGCTATTCTGCTAATGGACCAGACTAACCCATACATGTAAATTAAATATAAAATACGCGGGCAATTATAAAGTACATATTACATGGAATATAAAACAGGCTACGCACTTAGTACAAAATCAAAACAATATGAGAAGAATCGGCGTCCTGGCGAAGCTAACTAATGCTAACACACGCTAGCTATTAGCTCAGTAACGTTAGCACCCCACAGCGAACAATGAAGGAAGCTAACTCATCCCATCACTCATCACTTTCTAGCTATGAAGAAATACACTAATTCACGCCAGTCGAGGTTTTAAACACACTAGTTACAGCAGTAGAATCGGTATTGGACACTTTTTTACCTTGTATGTGTTAGCTGCGCGTTCACTAAAGATCAACACCGCATGGAGGAGAGGCCGCAGTTGGTTTATACGAGTAACCGGAAGTCCCGCCTCCTCTGAAGCGCTCTTGTCATTTTCATTGGTGGATTTTGGACGACGACGGGCAAAAGTAGCTAGTGATTGGACAAAATGTGTGCCGCAGTCATACGCAGTATGAAAAAGCGGGATACAAGCTGTGTACTGTGTATGGAAGCCTAAAAGGGACATTTAGTTAAATAACTATCATATTATATAATATTACGACAAGTTTAGCTAACCTGCACTGGCTCGCATTGTCTTTTAAGATTGAATTTCAAGTTGTAAACAAGTAATTAAAAAAATAATAAAACATTCATTCAGAAAATGCCCTGGGGAAGTTTTTATATCTATAAGTTAAAATTTTAAGTTATTCACCTGCTGTTTCCACCCTCTATTAAATAAGCCTGCACACAAAAAACAATGCACATTAAGATTAACATTAAGATTACGCTAACAAAATAAAATAATTAGGAACAGTTAAGTCTAAATAAAATCCATTTTGAGGATTTCTCTTCAGCTTTGAAGGACAAACATTTCATATTTTACTAAATCTGGGACCCGTAGGCTACTTGGACTGCATGGGCAATGACTGATTTCCATTATGATGCATCATAATATATAGCAACATACAGTACAGGCCAAAAGTTTGGAACCACCTTCTCATTCAAAGCATTTCCTTTATTTTCATGACAGATTATACATTGGAGATTATCACTGAAGAGAGAGAAGAGAGACAAAAAAAAAGTGTGAAATAACTGAAAACATGTCTTATATTCTAGTTTCTTCAAAGTAGCCACCCTTTACTCTTCAGTGGGAATGATACGCATAGCCTATTCATGCTGATTATAAATATTATTTAGATGTTCAATTACTGTTGTGAAATTTATTTATTTGACTGGGATAATGCAACAGCTCCTTAGCAGTACCAGAGTTATCTATTAGCTAAGTTTCATCTGTGGTCCCTGGACAGGAAACAGAGAATAACATCTCTGTCTCTCTCAACAATCAAATTTCACAGTAATAACACACGCCCATAACAACAACAACAACAACAACAACAACAACAACACAACAACACCACTCTGACAACAAGAACCACAACATGAAGACAACACTACAACAGCAATACAATTTCACAACATTAAAACACCACCAACAATAGTACCAACAATAAAACCCCAACATTAACCCTCCTGTTGTCCTCGGGTCAAATCTGCCACCCTTTAATAAATGTCTATATCTGAAATATGAGTTTCTTTTTAACCAAATTAACACAAAAAATGGATTGGATTCCTTACAACACTCTTTGCAAATACAACTGATCACTTTCATTCCTCTGATCTTAACTACTAGTCAAAATAATTCATAATTTTTGCTTTTTTGAACTCAAATATTAATACTACGTCATGTTACAGCGACGTGGAGCTGCTACTTTCCCCGATGTGTTCCATACAGGCGCTGAAGGGGCGTCTCTGATGCTGAGAGACGCTGCCCAAGCGTTCGTATTTGACGAGTTGGGAGTGAGAACGGGTCGTTATATCTGTGATTCCAGAGCAGAAGAGAAACTCCACTGCGTAGGAGAGAAGTACGGGAAACTGTCAGACTCTGGTCGTGAACGACTCTCTGGGTACGTACCAAAGTGGGGGCAAGAACGGCTCAGGACCTCCCTGACCTGGGGGGGCAAAGAAAGGAACAGCCAGTCCTCCACCAGGAGACCGCCTCCATGCAGCCCTGTACAGCAGCCCAACTCAGCGGGCAGTTCCTCCAGACTGTTGCTGCGCAAGTCCAACCTGCAGAGCCGACTTAAAGCTGCGATCCCCGCGGGTAACGAGCCGAGAGAGTTGTGAGCCACGTTAAGGATGTGCAGCTCCAAACAGCTGCTGAAGAGCTGCGGGGGAAGGCTCTCCAGCCGGTTCCCGCTGAGGTCCAGCTCTGTGAGGAGCTGCAGTTCCTTCACCTCTGCAGGCAGCACCTCCAGCAGGTTCCCAGCCAGCAGGAGCCTTTGTAGGCGGCGGAGAGTGAAGAGCGCCGGGGGGAGGCTCTGGAGCTGGTTGTTGGATAGATCTAGGAGCTCCAGGCCTCGCAGCACACCAATACTGGCCGGCAACGCCAGAACACGGTTATAGGCGAGTCTGAGGCAAGACAGACGGCGCAGATGAGCCAGGCTGAGCAATTCCTCCAGAGTCCTCAGGTTGTTATGCTGCAGGTCAAGTGTCCGCAGGTTGGTGAGAGCCAGCAGGGCGGAGGGCAAACGCTCCAGCCGGCAGTCCTGCAGCAGCAACTCGGTCAGGTCGACCATCCGCTTCAAGCCTGTCAGCACAAGCAGCCTGGTGCCCTCGTTGTAGACGTCCAGCCTCACCAAGCTGCCCGTCACCTCACACAGCTCCACGGGGATCCGCTGCAACATGCCTCGGATCACCAGCACGCGGAGGTGACGTAGTTGGCGGAGGCTGCCCAACGCCCAGCTGCGGCCCACGCCGCCGTCGCTGTTTAGGCGGCCAGAGAGGTGGAGCTCATGCAGGTTGCGGAGGGAGAGGACCCAGCTGGGGATCTCTGACGCTTGGGTGAAGTTGAGGTGGAGGATCTCCAGACGATCCTGGAGGACTGCAAGTGCACCGGGATCCACCGCTGCTGTGCAGTGATAGAGGTGGAGCTCCCTGTTTGTAGGAATAAACAATAAAAAGACAAAATAAGTAGGCCTACATGTGTAGAAAACGTTAATGTACAGAGTAATCCGTAGACTAACACCAAAATATCTAGGTGTCAGATTCAACATTTGATTTGACGTTAACCATGACTGCACGACTGTCCTACTACGTTTTTTTTACTTAATTACGTAATTGTCTATCTACGATGTTCCACTTCCGGGATTGCTTTGGTGCCGCCGGAAATTCCACTGGATGTCCCTCTTTTCTTTTATATAGACCTTAGTGGTCCCTAATACTGTATCTGAAGTATTTTATATAGACCTTAGTGGTCCCCTAATACTGTATCTGAAGTCTCTTTTATATAGACCTTAGTGGTCCCCTAATACTGTATCTGAAGTCTCTTTTATATAGACCTTAGTGGTCCCTAATACTGTATCTGAAGTCTCTTTTATATAGACCTTAGTGGTCCCCTAATACTGTATCTGAAGTCTCTTTTATATAGACCTTAGTGGTCCCCTAATACTGTATCTGAAGTCTCTTTTATATAGACCTTAGTGGTCCCTAATACTGTATCTGAAGTCTCTTTTATATAGACCTTAGTGGTCCCTAATACTGTATCTGAAGTCTCTTTCCCAAAATTCAGCCTTGGTGCAGAATTCCAGCCACTAGAGCCAGTCCCACAATGAGCTTTCCTTAGTATGTGCCATTTCTGAGTCTGTAGCTTTTGAGGAGGAGTGGGGGGGGGCAGGTGGAGGCTGGGGGTGTGGCCACCTGCCAAATTCTCTGGGCAGGCAAAGCAGAGAAAGGGGAAGTAACCTTGCCCCTTATGACATCATAAGGAGCAAGATTTCAGATCAGCCCATCTGAGCTTTCATTTTCTCAAAGGCAGAGCAGGATACCCAGGGCTCGGTTTACACCTATTGCCATTTCTAGCCACTGGGGGGACCACAGGCAGGCTGGGGGGGACGCATATTAATGTTAAAAAAACTCATGAAGTAAAATTTTCATGCCATGGGACCTTAACAATCGGTGGAAAATTGGACGAAAATTCTGCGAAATTCTGCGTCCCCAGATTCTGTGTGGCCCTGAATATTAGTCACAGATTTTCCTCACCGCTGTCGCACCAACTGCTTGCTCACGGGGGGGGGGGGGGGATTGCTGGGTCTCTGTAATTTCTGAGTGTTTCTGAGACCTAGTAGTGTCCTGAGACAATGTCTGTTGTGATTTGACACTATAAATAGTATTAGGTATTGAATTAAAACTCACCTGAGTGATGTCATGTTGGCCACCTGCGCAGTAAACCTGGCATCTGCGATGAGCTCCAGTTTGAGGACCTGAAGCTGGCTGAGGGTGAAGAGGGCCGGAGGGAGGCGAGGCAGGGCCACCAGCTGCAGTCTGCAGCAGCCCTCTGCATCCACACTGGTCATGGCACGCAGCTTCTCCACGCCCCAGCGCCTCTCCACGCTCTCCTCCAGCAGCCTGCTCTCACTCACGGGGGACAGAAAAACGGACAGACGCTGGGCCAGCAAAGGGTCATACTGGTCTAACATGTGTAAAAGAAATGCCAGGTCGCTTCTCAGGTCAGGAACATCTCGCAGGGAGCACAACTCCTTCAGCGAGTGGAAAGAATACTGCCGTAGAGAGCTAAGTAGGGCGCAGACAAAAACAGATTACAGCCAACCAAAACACAGAATTACACTCAATCCTATTATCAGGACTGTGGTATGCTAAATCTCACGGGCATTCTTCTGTTTAAAGGCCCGTTGAACAATCCAGTGAGTAACAAGTAAAACCTTTCTACTTTTTCAGTTTTTTTGTCAGGGACAATACATCTCCAGTGGCTTGAGAAAGTTTACACACCCATGCAAAAGTTGAAAAAAAAGGAATTAAAAAAAAAAACTCTTTTGGAAATGGATCTTAATGCCATAATTCAAAAGATTTAGGAAAATCCAACCTTTTAAGGAAGGACACCAATTTTCTTTGTGAATGAATAATGTATTGTAAATAAATAAATGTTCTTCCTTAAAATACAGGGGGCATAAGTATACACCCCCCTATGTTAAAATACAGGGGCATAAGTATACACCCCCCTATGTTAAAATACAGGGGGCATAAGTATACACCCCCCTATGTTAAAATACAGGGGGCATAAGTATACACCCCCTATGTTAAAATACAGGGGGCATAAGTATACACCCCCCTATGTTAAAATACAGGGGGCATAAGTATACACCCCCCTATGTTAAAATACAGGGGGCATAAGTATACCCCCCTATGTTAAAATACAGGGGGCATAAGTATACACCCCCCTATGTTAAAATACAGGGGGCATAAGTATACCCCCCCTATGTTAAAATACAGGGGGCATAAGTATACACCCCCTATGTTAAAATACAGGGGGCATAAGTATACACCCCCCTATGTTAAAATACAGGGGGCATAAGTATACACCCCCTATGTTAAAATACAGGGGGCATAAGTATACACCCCCCTATGTTAAAATACAGGGGCATAAGTATACACCCCCCTATGTTAATATACAGGGGCATACGTATACACCCCCCTATGTTAATATACACGGGCATACGTATACACCCCCTATGTTAATATACAGGGGCATAAGTATACACCCCCCTATGTTAAAATACAGGGGCATAAGTATACACCCCCCTATGTTAAATTCCCATAGAGGCAGGCACATTTTTATAATTAAAGGCCAGTTATTTCCTGATGAAATATGGAATATGGAAAAATGGATCCTGATGAAGTCTCTTTGACCTTTATATAGCCTATAACAATAAATCGTACTGACTTACAGACTATTAAAGCAAACCAACAGACAGGCAGACTTACAATATGTAAGAAGTAAAATTACATTAAAGTCGCGTGCCACAAAACCGAAACAATGAGCCGAAAGGCACTCAGAAAGAGATAATTCTCTGTGGGTTCATCATTATGAGCAGCTCCTTCCACATTACATGTAGTCATTTTACCGCTTGTTAATGTACGAATATTGATCTGTGCAGCTTTAAAGTTTCAATTTAAATATACAGTATTTAGGAATTGTGTTGTTTTTTTTTAGGCATGTAACAGTTTATTATTTTTCCTTGAATATGACATTAATAGTGAGCATCAAGATTTCAGCAACCTTCAATATATTTTCATTTCCCATTCAAAAGCCCTTTTTTTTTTAGCATACATGTTGTCCCAGTCCAACCGCAAAAAACACACACATAAACATAGGCCCCTGCCTTTGGTGAATGCCATCTTATTGCCGTTTTTAGGTATTGTTACAGCACCGACACACTCTGTATGCTGTACACAAATGCACTAACCTGTGTGAAATCCAGCTGAGGGCGTAGAGGTTCAGCAGGCCGTACAGCCCCAGTAGGGTCAGGTAGGCCACCAGCAGTTTGCGTAGGAGGGAGGAGAGCACATGGATGCACTCAAAGGTGGTGTAGCCCACCAAGGCCTGCTCCTCAGGGTGACAGGTGTGGGTGAAGGACAGGGAGCTGAGAAGAGGGATGCTGTAGCTCAAGATCAGCGTCACCATCAGCAGTTTGAATATTGTCTGAGCCAAGTAGACCTGGATAGATGCAGCGGGGTATCATGAACACACTGACATTGTTCGATCAAGCCTGATCAAGCATTAACTACAACATCACATCTAGTCTGGGTCAACTGAAGTACATTTCCAGAATAAAGCTAATTTTCTAATTCTAATTTTTTCCCCAATTTCAAATGACGTCCCCAAAAGGAAACTAAGTCAACATGTGTTTCATCTAAAAACAAACATTTCTCTGTTTGTTCATCTCACTTCAATGTTATCGCTGCAAAATGGGACAAACTGACCAACACACATAATATATAATAAAAGATCCATACTTGAAGTCTGTGTATCGATACAGTATTGCCACTGAAAATATCGCAATACTATGCTGTATCGATCCACCCCGCCCCTAGTGGGTGGGTGGGTGGGTGGGTAGATAGATAGATAGATAGATAGATAGATAGATAGATAGATAGATAGATAGATAGATAGATAGATAGATACTGTAGATATCCTCTAGACTGAAGGATCTCTCACCTTATAAATGACATCTGAGCTTTCGCTGTGGGACCGAAATTTCCTGACCCTTTCGAACAGCGCCCTGGTCTGTTCCCCATCACTCTTATCCAGACTAATCACCTGCCTGGGGCTGTCAACCACGGCTGAGGGCTTGGAGAGAGGAAAGTGCACCTGGGACGTAGACGACATGGTGGAGTTACAGGACAGCGTGGAAGGGCACGGGGAGGGAGGCGTGGCACAGGACCTCTTCAAGAGCGGGCTGTCTGTGCCCGAGTCGATGCTCGTTCGTCGTGTGCGTGTTGCCGAGGGTGAAGATGAAGATGAAGTTGAAAAGAGCGGAGGTTGGGGTGGTGGCCTTTTCTCCGCCACCTCCATCTCCTGGATGCTCTCCTGGCGGGCGGCATGAGACAGGACCTGAGATGTCCACGGGGACTCGCAGCACTTTGCCAAGATGGCCAGGAAGTGCTCTATGCGGGCGGAGGTGTGGGGGAAGTGGAGCCAGAAGGAGCCGCTGGCTACCAGCACTAGAGACTGCAGCATGGCCATGTAGGGGAAGAAGCGGGAGTACAACGGCAACGCCTTGTGGTAGCACACCTGGACACACAGGTAGATACACTTAAAGGGATATTTAACTCTCCTTCAGGCCACTCTAAAATGGACTCCTACTGTTATGCCAGGTTCATTCCAACTTTGGGTTAGACCAATGTTTCCCAAACTTAGGGTCGGGACCCAAAATGGGTCGCAGACCCGTTTTATTGGGTCGCCAATTGGCAGAGTAAAATGCATATCAATCTTATGTGAATGAGCTGGTCTGTTCAGCTCAGATGCTGTAGGGGAGTACATTAGCATTTTAAATAATATTTTTGTGTGTCAGATAATTTGTGACGGCGTTGCTAGCTAGCTAGCTAGCATGTCGTTGTTAGCCGCTGTTGTCCGTCTGGCGTGCTCGTTACTAATGTGGATTAGGCAGCAAAGTGCGTATTTGACGTTGTTTTTTGTAACGTGGGTGTTGTGTTTGTGTGACTCGAGCGTGTGAGACTAATGTAACGGGAACAAGTGAGAGTGGTCGTTTTTAATGATTCTCCCTGTTATCTATCAGGCGTTTAAAGGGAACCGAGCAGCACTGAAGGCATCGTTATAATGGAATAAATATACTTCACATGCATTTAAATTCATAGTTTCTTCCGTCTTTTGTCCAGTTTAAAAATGGAGATGTTACAATGAATCATGGTGTATTTTTGTAAATTTGGGTCCCGGGGAGACACCAAATTTCTCTTTTGGGTCTTGAGCTGAAAAAGTTTGGGAACCACTGGGTTAGACAATACATATCCCTTTGGTCACTCAGGTAATTTAGGACCATTCTGATGTAGGATTTTAAAATTAAAGCCTTGAATGTCTAATTAAAGGTGTACTTTAAATCTTTTTCAGGCTGTTAAAGGCATATTTTACTCTTTTTCAGGCTACTCTTAAAAGGAATCCTGATGTTATTCCAGCTTCATTCCAGGTCTGGGGGAGGCATCACACATCCAGTGTGTCTCTCAGGTAATATCAGAGCATTCTGATGTAGAATTTTAAAATTAAGAGCTTAAAAATAAAGCTATATTGACATTTTTTTCAGGCTGTTAAACCACAAGAATTACAGTTTTTGGTCATTCTGGGGCAGTGGGAACAAGTTGTGAACACAGCATTGTATATCACACTGTAAATAATGAAATAATCGCTGTGAAATCTCCAGTTATTTCTTTTAGATTTCACAGTAACACTACTGTATATGAGTTTTACGGAAGGATGCTGTAAACTTACAAAACAACCTTGTTGACATGACAACATCTCAGTAGTCTAAGTATTACAGTTGAAATCACAGTAGTCTAAGCATTACTGTAAAAATAAATCATAATATAACCACTATAGTCCTGTAAATAGTAAAAAATTACTTTTTTATCTTATGCTGTGTTTAATTGTTTTGTATTTTGCAATGAATACATAAAATACTGCAAATGGAAGTACGGTACCTTTACTGTAAAAATGTAACTTGCCAATTGTTGCCTGTAAGTTACTGTAAATGTTAGACCACTAAATTTGTTAGTGTATAAAACTAAGAGGCATATTAAACTGGGACTACAATAACATTTGGGCGGCCTAAAGCCTTTATACACACCTTTTTAGTGCATAGAATATTAAGTTATTGAAATAATTATTTGTAAATAAAAATGTAAAAATAAAAAGAAAGAATTGTTTGCATGCTTTTATAAATAATGGTTTTAATGGTAAACATACATATGGCACAGTGAAGCCTTAGGATATAATTGCTGTTGGATTCATGTCATAAGACATATTTTAACTTAAAAGAAAAACTAAATAACAATGTTAAATGTTAAATTTGTTACAGTTAATATTATATTATCACCCTTTATGCAAACTTGTTGGCAAACAGTTGCCTACACATCAGTTATTACAAAAAGTCATAATTTATTATCATTTATTTTTTAGCTCAATATTTGGAGTCACGTTTCTTGTTATAAAAATTATTACCAAAAGACGACAAAGACATCACTGGAATCATTTTTAACCCTTGTGTTGTCTTCCTGTCAAAATTGAAAATCTATGCTTTTCAATGATGTTTTTTTTTTAATTATGTTTTTGTCCCTTTTTTCAACACTTTTTTCAATGTTTGGTTCTTTTTGTGACGTTTAACACTACGTAACACCAACTTATTACCTTAGTTTTTACAGTTATTTTTTTAATTTATGGTCAATAAACCTCATTTATAGGAAATTATACCTAATGTTTGAGTTAGAAAAGCAGAAATTAGGAATTATTGAGACTAAAATTAAAGGAATGGATGTTGATGATAATCACAGACTGGAATATGTCAACTTTTACTCAATACTATTTCAAAAACACTTCCATTTGTTTTACAATGCTATAAAATTGAATAAGACGCCCCAAAATTAATGAAAGTAGAGATTTGTACTTGGCAAAGAGCGTTGGGTGGAATCAATCATGTTATTTTGGGGAATTAAAAAGAACATTGATATAGGACAACATGGGGACAACATGGAGGACAACATAAGGACAACATGAGAACAGCATGAGGACAGCATGAAGACAACATGAGGGTTAAGTTTGTTTACTTGCACAAGGAGCCGATCATATACATCCACGAGGTGCATAGACGGACTGAAGAGCAACGTCTTCAGTTCTCACTTATGCATTGAAATTCCCCCCCTCCCTTCTCCATGGTTACCATGTCCCAAACAGCTGCACTATCTCAAAGCTCATTAAAAACTCTACCTGAAATGTGAAGGGAGTGAGACTTCAAGATTCTGGAGGGAGGAAGTCTAGAACCCAAGTTCTTTGAAGATAAATGTGAATAATGTGACCGTGGGTGCTTAACCCTCATTTATTTCTACCTGAAATCAGCGGCCTCTCCTTATTTCCTGTGATGAACATGTATTCCTGACTCAGAACATTATTCTGGATATGACACTTATGTTGTTTCCATAGTGGATTTTTAACATAAATTATAACCTTATGACTACAAAACTAACCCCACTTCCATGTTTAATAGTGTTCTAGTAGAGACTGATGCATTCCCTAAACATAGATGTTATCTCAGCTGTTGGAAATTGAGATAAAGACTCATATTTGTTAATAGATTATGAAGTAAAATTTTATTTCAGACTTGTTTTTTTTGTGAGTGAATTTATAATTTATTTTTATTCTTAGGTATGTGTGTGTATATGTGTTTGTTGTGTTATGGTTGTCTTGCTACTGGATGCCTAAAATTTCCTTCTGGATGAATAAAGAGGATATCTAGAGGATATCTATCTATCTATCTATCTATCTATCTATCTATCTATCTATCTATCTATCTATCTATTGAGACCGTTAAAAAAGGACTAAAAACATTTCTTTTTAGTAGAACCTTTTTTTTTTAACCTGTCGTTGCGCTATTTATATGTATTTTAAATTGATGTTTTTATCTTGCTTTTATGATCTTACCTGTAGCACTTTGAGGTTTGTCTTAAATGTAAAGTGCATTACAAATAAATGTATTATTATCTATCTATCTATCTATCTATCTATCTATCTATCTATCTATCTATCTATCTATCTATCTAAAGTTACCACTGCCGTGGGTCGAAGGGAGGGGGGGGTTAGATGACGCCTTAAAGAGCTGCTTTCAAAACTTTGGTATTTTTTCAACATTACCAGTCATGCCTTAAACAGTCAATATTTTAATTTGATTCTGTTCTGTTGCATTTTCAAAGACATTTGAAACTAGTATGACAGTACCTGGCTTACGTAAACGTACTGCTGGTAGACCAGATGCGTGCGTCGACCCCGGGCTGTGGAATGAAGATTTGGGCCGAGGTTGCGTTGAACATGGGGCTTTAATAATGGATTCATTGCAGCCCCGCTAGTTGAGGTATTTGCGGTAACAAGTGGATCCAACGGCATGCACACCACTCGGTCCCTGGACAGCTGCTCGGTACAAGCCAGGACGGACGCCATCAGCATCAGGACCACCAGGTAGTCCATGAAGACCTCCCACCAGGGCTTCAACAGTTTACTCCTGCTCTGATGCTGGTTCAGAGGCGCCAGCTCCGACAGGGAAAACATGGCGGCCTCTGGCTCCGACAAGGATGTGTAAAAGTGGAAAAGAAAAGGTCAAAAGGTGAAGAAAGGTCTGAGCTACGCACATAAAGTGACAAAAATGAGTCTGGCCTTCATTGTCAGTGTCAACAGGTTAAAGTCTGGATCAACAGAGGTACATTACATTAAATAGGATAAATGATGTACACATGCAGCATGTTCACTCTGTGTGTGTTTCCGTTCTCAAAATGGGAAACAACAAGAACAACCACTGGGATAGCTAGCCAATTAATGAAAATAGCAAGTTTTTAACCCTTGTTATGTTTTAGTCCTTTTTTTTCAATGTTTGTCAGTTTTTTTGCTGTTTTCAACACCAACTTATTAACTTAATGAAAGTAGAGATATGTACTTGGCAAAGAGCGTTGTGTGGAATCAATCATGTTATTTTGGGGAATTAAAAAGAACATTGATATAGGACAACATGAGGACAACATGGGGACAACATAAGGACAACATGAGAACAGCATGAGGACAGCATGAAGACAACATGGGGACAGCATGAAGACAACATGGGGACAGCATGAGGGCAGCATGAAGAGAGCATGAGGGCAGCATGAAGGCAGCATGAGGGCAGCATGAGGACAACATGGGGACAGCATGAGGGCAGCATGAGGACAGCACGTGGGCAACATGAGGGCAGCATGAAGACAACATGAGGACAGCATGAGGGCAGCATGAGGACAGCATGAGGACAACATGAGGACAGCATGAGGGCAGCATGAGGACAACATGGGGACAGCATGAGGACAGCATGAGGACAACATGAGGGCAGCATGAGGGCAGCATGAGGGCAACATGAGGGCAGCATGAGGGCAGCATGAGGGCAGCATGAGGGCAGCATGAGGACAACATGAGGACAACATGAGGACAACATGAGGGCAGCATGAGGACAACATGAGGGCAGCATGAGGGCAGCATGAGGACAACATGAGGACAACATGAGGACAACATGAGGACAACATGAGGACAACATGAGGGCAGCATGAGGGCAGCATGAGGGCAACATGAGGACAGCATGAAGACAACATGGGGACAGCATGAAGAGAGCATGAGGGCAGCATGAGGGCAGCATGAGGGCAGCATGAGGGCAACATGAGGGCAGCATGAGGGCAACATGAGGGCAGCATGAAGAGACCATGAGGGCAGCACGAGGGCAACATGAGGGCAGCATGAGGACAACATGAGGACAACATGAGGAGAACATGAGGACAGCATGAGGACAGCATGAGGACAACATGAGGGCAGCATGAGGGCAGCATGAGGGCAGCATGAGGACAACATGAGGGCAGCATGAGGGCAGCATGAGGGCAGCATGAGGGCAACATGAGGACAACATGAGGACAACATGAGGACAACATGAGGACAACATGAGGACAGCATGAGGGCAGCACGAGGGCAACATGAGGGCAGCATGAGGACAGCATGAGGGCAACATGAGGACAACATGAGGACAACATGAGGACAACATGAGGACAACATGAGGACAGCATGAGGGCAGCATGAGGACAACATGAGGGCAGCATGAGGGCAGCATGAGGACAACATGAGGACAGCATGAGGGCAGCATGAGGGCAGCATGAGGGCAGCATGAGGGCAGCATGAGGACAGCATGAGGACAGCATGAGGACAGCATGAGGACAACATGAGGGCAGCATGAGGACAACATGAGGACAACATGAGGACAAGGGTTAACCCTCATGTCAAATTGACCCGAGGACAACATGAGGGTTAACCCTTGCCCAAAATGGTTTGAGTCCAAGACAAGACCGAGTCCAAAATGGTTCGAGACCGAGTCCAGGACAGGAAGAAAAGGTCTTATGCATGCCAATATCAAGACAATCATTTTGGGTTTTCCTTTCCCTCCAATATTATTATCATCAACATAATAAAGACACCTGGACTCGGTCCAGACCAAAAGCCCAAAAGCCCAAAAGCCATATTGGGCAAGACCAGTGGCCGAGACCGAGACAAGTCCGAGTCCAAACATTAGCGAGTACGAGACAAGTCAGAGACCACAGAAAAATGGTCTTGAGTCAAGACCGGACTCGAGTACTACAGCCCTGACATCTACTAAACAACAACGTTGTAACTGAACATTTAAATGCAATGCTCTACTTCAAATGTTTAGAATCATCACTAAATGTTATTGTAGTTATTTTATTAATTATGCATGACATATTTTCAAATAAGCATTTTGAAAACAATTCTCACGTACCCCCTATAGTACTCCAAAGTACCCCTAGGGGTACACGTACCCCCATTTGAGAAACACTGCACCAGAGTGCACACATGTAATGGCAGTTATCAAAATATGTGAAATATCTAAATACTGTGTCACCACTTTTGGGAACAGCTGACCCCGGCCTGGTCCAGGAACATCTTGATCTTTTTAGAGAATATGAATATGAATAGAATAGGATTCCTTTCCCCCGAAAACACATTTTCCAAATAAGCTTCTTAATGTAAACCTTATGGACCGACTTGAAAACAATATTTTCTGCCAGAGTCAGAGGAGTTGTTGTTGTTTATTTTAAAAGATATTTCTGTATTTGTGTTTAGTTTCTTGCTTTTTTAAAGAAGGTAATGTCACGCTTTGCTCTGCAACTCTTAATAAATAATAGCAATAAAGTTTATTTCCCAAACTTTAACTTGGTTTTTCGATAATTAGTTATGAGTATGAAGTTTTCAGGAGCTTTAAGCAAGAGTTTCAAGTAGTCCAGGGAAAATGCTTCAGGGTTTAATGGAAATTTCACACAAGAGGAAATAAAGAAAATACATCTTTAAGCTTTCATATCACACCAAAATAAGGCCTACATACATCTGCCAACATTGCTATTGTAGGCAAAATCTCTAGAGTTGATTTTTGGCCAAAACACAAATCACAACCAAACAATTCATGATATTTTTACAGCTCAGAATTTAACTTTCACCTACCTCGGTAAATAACTTGTTGTTTCCCTCTCTCTCTCTCTCTCTCTCTCTCTCTCCTCCGATCAGCAGCCTTACACAAACTTTATTCCGGCGCTGTCTGGTTCTGCCGTGAAAAAAAACTCCTGAAACTTACAACACAAACCCCTCCTCAGCTGGCCGACAAGCAGCTTTTCAAAGGTTGCCATGGCAGTGGATGAGTGGCTGAAAAATTTAATTCAGCTATAGAAGCTTGTTCAAGACCCACCGGGGGCATGTGTGTGTGTGTGTGTGTGTGTGTGTGTGTGTGTGTGTGTGTGTGTGTGTGTGTGTGTGTGTGTGTGGGGGGATGCCTTTGCCCTCTAACTCCTTCAGCCCTGACTCTGAGGAAAACATCAGAGGAATATTAGACACAAATCACAGTCACAAGAACAAATATATACTGATTATTACAAAAAATGTATTACTCACCGGTCACTTTATAGAATAGAATAGAATAAATCTTTATTGGGACATTTTTCTTTGGCTCACCAGAACCTAGAAGACAGATAAACATGCAGTGGGGCTCGAAAGTTTGGGCCCCCCAGGTACAAAATGTGTATTAATGTGCATAAAGAATCCCAGAAAAGATTGAAAAATATCCAAAAGGCATCAAATGACAGATTAGACATTCAAATTATATGTCACAAAAAGTTAGATTTTATTTCCATCATTTACACTTTCAAAATAAAAGAAAACAAACAAAATGGCGTCTGCAAAAGTTTGAGCCCCCTGCAGAGTTAATACCTTGTAGCCATTTTTTTGTTTTCTGTTATTTTGAATCTTTTCTTGGCTTCTTTATGCACATTAATAAAAATTTTTAACTGGGGTGCCCAAACTTTCGAGCCCCACTGTACTGACAACATCTCAAACATAAGTAAAATATTAAAAAAAAATTCAATACAAATATCAGGATAAAAAAAGAATACATATGCTGTAATTCATTAAAATAGCAGCTCAGTTTGATTGTCACTTGATTTGGTTGAGGATACTGATGCATTTGGAATAAAAGAATTTTTTGACACTTTTTGCCAGAGGCACTCTTAAAAGTCCACTCTTATGAAGTCCATTTGCTAGTTGGACCCCCTTTCGCCTTCAGAACTGGTTTCATTCTTTGCGGAAACATTCCTCATAGATTTGGGGTCCAGTTGACGTGACAGCTGCAGATTTTTTGGTTTCACATCCCCAATGCGAGTTTTCCTGTTTCCACCAAACCCCCCGAGGTGCTCTGTTGGATTAAGATCTGGTGACTTTGGAGGCCATGTGAGAACAGTGAACTCAATGTGGAAGAAACCAGTTTGAGGAGATTTGAGCTTTATGACGTGGCGCATTATCCTGCAGGAAGTAGCCATTGGGAGATGAATACATGGTCGTAAAGGGACGGACACAGTCAGCAACAAAGGTCAGGCGGGCGTTTACTCAATGCTGAGTCGGCATTGAGGGGTCCTAACACATTCTCACTTCCAAGAGCCTGAAGCCTTTGTACAAGCGTGGATCCGTGCTTTCATGTTGCTTATGCCAATTTCTGACCCGACCATCTTAACATCGCGAGACTCATCAGACCAAGCAACTTTTTCTAATTTGGAAAGCTTGGGACAATAGTAGCCTCAGTTATGTCTTTTCCACCAAGGCTAACCAGGTGCTGGTTTTGGGCTGGTGCTGGTGCCGGTTCTACTCCAGTTATCTATCCTTTGTCTGTATCCTTCCCCTACTTTGACCTTCCTGCCCTTAACCCTGACCCTCATGACCTTAACCCTAAGTGTCTCTCCCCCTACCCTCGCCATGGGAGGGTTTGGGGAGAGTTGTGGCCTGGCCAGGCTCCTCTCTTTACACTGTCTCTCCTGGTTATGCTGTAATAGTTTTAGACAGCTGGGACTTCCTGTGACACACCTAGTTCCTCTCTCCTCTATTTTTCTATCTTTCCAATTATGTGCATCCATGTCCCAGAAATGCTTGTTACTAACCTAGCTCTGGGGAGTCATTCCCCGGAGTCCTCATGTTCTTTTTCCCCCAGCATGTTTCCTCGGATCAGGGAGGCTCCAAAATCAAGGTTGCAGCTGTCGCCATGGTCCCGCTACACGCTCTGCGATGCCATGTTCCTCCTGCTACACTCTGCTATGCCGACTACAAAGGACTACTAACAACTATTTTTTTTGGGATTGTAATTGCCACTTTTCATTCTAACCCCAACCGGCCCGTCAGACACCGCCTACCAAGAGCCTGGGTCTGGGTCTGGGTCTGTCCCAGGTTTCTGCCTAAAAGGAAGTTTTTCCTCGCCACTGTCGCACTGTTGCTTGCTCTGGAGGACACTGTTGGGTCCTTGTGAATTCTGGAGTGTGGTCTAGACCTACTATCTGTAAAGTGTCTTGAGATAACTCTTGTTGTGAATTGATACTATAAATAAATTGAAATTGAATTGAAATTGAATTATCTAAGAACCAGCTGGATCTTCCCCAGCTTGAGAGCCAGCAGACCGCTGGTGTCCTCCACAGACCACGGTGGTTCTGGTGTCCTCCACAGACCACGGTGGTTCTGGTGTCCTCCACAGACCACGGTGGTTCTGGTTTCCCATCCATGTCCGAAGCTAACATTAACAGCTCTCTATGGTTAACAGCTGACGGTGTTTTAAAAATGGCGGCCAGAAGTTTTTGTTTTCGAACGTCATGATAACCCCGCCCCCCCAGCACCTGACGTAGTCGGTTCTTATCTCTAGACCAGCGCTACGTTGGTGCTGAGTTGGAACCAGTGTTCCTGACCCAGAGCCAGGTTTATTTGTGTGGAAAAGCAAAGAACCGGATCATTATTTGGCACCGACTCTGAACCAGCACCAGAACTGCCTTGGTGGAAAAGACATAAGTTCCCTGTTTTTAGCTAACAGGAGTGGCATAGGAGGAATATTTTGCAGCCGTTTCCCTCAGCTTTTTAGTGTAACATCTTAAGATGCTTTTCTGAAGACCTCGGTTATAACGAGGGGTTATTTCTTGCCTAGTCTGTATCTACGACGTCCGTCACCCTCCTGTGTGTTTGAGTGCTAAGTGGCTATGTGACCATCTGCCATTACCTTTACGTCCCATTCAGATGCTGGCTTTAAACATTATCTTGACCATGTCTACATGCCGAAATGCACTGAGTTGCTGCCCCATGATTGGCTCATTAGATGTTGCTTTAACGAGCAATTTCAATTTTGGCTTATAACAAAAAAAAAACAAAGTAATCAACAAAAACTGTGTTTGTCTTGTGTTCTGAATGCAAAAAAGTTAAATGAAGGCAACATTTTTCTAAGAGTCAGTCAATGAGTAATTGTGTTAAATAGTCATGATTTCAATACTCCGTGATTATGACTTTTTCCAAAACTGAGCAACCCTAGTTGAACAGAGATTGATTTTTTTTTTTTTATATATATATATATAGCTCTTTTCAGAGTTGCAGGACTGCAGCAGGTTAAGATGGAGCCAACTTATTGTTCTTTAAAGCCGATTATTGGTTATTTGAATCTTGAAAATGTTATCCTATTTCATAAATATATTCATGGCACCCTAGAGGAAAGGTTTTGCAGCATTGTACCCAGCATTATCCAGCAGGGGCTGCTGAAGTGTGTGAGTTACACACACACACACACACAACAGCAGCAGCATTTGTTTCAGCTCCCGCTGTCGAGCCATTATTGCCTTTACTTTACATTTCATTGCGCTGACGCTTTTCTCCAAACAACTTCCAGTAAGCGCATTCAACCATGAAGGTAAACTCTCAAAAAAAAGCAGCAATCAAGCATGCAAAGTGCCCCAAAGTGTTGTGGGGAGGAAGGAGGACCCAAACGCGGAGTAGCAGGCACGAGTTTCAAAAGGTTTATTAAACAAAAACCGAGCAATGGAGTCCCAAAAACACAAAAGAGCACAAGGGCTGGAAAACTCACGGGGAGGAACACAACTGGAGACGGCAGGGTAACCGGGCAGGACACACTGGCAGGACCGCACTGGCAGGACACACACTGGCAGGACCACACTCCACACGGGCAGGGACACCCACGGGCAGGGACACCCACGGGCAAGGACACCCACGGGCAGGACCAGACCACACACTGGCAGGGACACACCACCCACTGGCAGGGACACCCACTGGCAGGACCAGACCACACACTGGCAGGGACACCCACTGGCAGGACACACTGGTAGGACCAGACCACACACTGGCAGGGACACACTGGCAGGACCACACTCCACACGGGCAGGGACACCCACGGGCAGGGACACCCACGGGCAGGGACACCCACGGGCAGGGACACCCACGGGCAGGACCAGACCACCCACTGGCAGGGACACCCACTGGCAGGACCAAACCACACACTGGCAGGGACACCCACTGGCAGGACACACTGGTAGGACCAGACCACACACTGGCAGGGACACACTGGCAGGACCACGCTCCACACTGGCAGGACCACACTGGCAGGACCACACTGGCAGGTCAACAGCAAAAGGATCTGACAAGGCACAAGGGAATCACAGACATTAAATAGGCCTACGTAGGATAATTAGATAACAAGAGGCAGGTGACGAGAGGGCAGGGGAGCAGGTGGAACACATCAGGTAATCACAGGAGCGGGCAGGCACAGGAAGTCATGCTAGGGGCGAGACAAGACAAAAAACAGACTTCAAAATAAAACAGGAAACAGAACCTACAGACACTGAGGGGGGACACAGGACAGGACCAAAAGGGAAAAATAATCCCAAACAAGACGCCAAACTACAACACCAAAGTGCCACATGCAGGTGAATAAAACAATCTTCCTCTTAGCCAAGGTACAGAAAGTATGTATGAAAATTAAATTGCATTTGAACTATTATACCATCTTATTAGTCTGTGCTGTATTAACACCTTCCTCATGAGAGAGTGATTTAGTCTATTTCATATCTCTTATTACTGCTTGTTGCTGCTTGGCATGGCTGACTGGTGTCGGAGCAGGAACGTGTCCCGCTTGGCTTCTTATATTAACTCAAGCTACTGTTGATGTGTAATCTCTGCTAGTGTCTTTCTGCAGCTATGCATGGTTTACAAAAAATAAATAAAATAAAAATAAAAGGAAGGCTTGTGTTTCTGATCTGGCTGTGTGTGTGGTGTCTTTTCGATTGCTATGTGTATGGTTTAACCTGGATTAATGAATTTTTTATTTTGTTGTTGTTGTTGCTTCTTCCTGCCATGGTCTGAAGAAGACCTCTGGTTGAAAATTAGCCGACTGGCTAACTCTGGCACATTTACAGAAATGTTGATCAATGTGTGTTGTCCTTTATAAATAAAAAAATACAAAGATATGTGATTTTAACCTGTGTTATTAATTTCGCAAGGGAAAGTTGTTATTACACACATTACACCCAGGCTGAAATACACACCTACACATGCACTAATGGAGACATGTCAGAGTGAGGGGGCTGCAGCTGCCGATGGGTAGGCGCCCTATGCCTTTATGGGGGTTTGTGCCTTGCTCAAGAGCACCTTAGCAGTGCCCAGGAGGTTAACTGGCACCTTTCCAGCCAGTCGTATATGTATGGGGACTTAAACCAGCGACCCTCCTGTTCCCAACTCAACTCCCTACAGACTGAGCTACTACCACCCAAGATGTGTATGTAGAGTTCCAGCCATAGGTGTAGATTTCTGGGGGGGAGGTGGGGGTGGGGCATTCAGGGGATTCAGGGGATATGTCCCCCCCCCAATATTTAGAAGAGTATACTTGTCCCCCTCAAAATATTTGACAAGCTACTCCCCAAAAGAGTTTACCATTCAGGGGGCTATGAAACATGTAAATATGTTTCCCAATGATTAAAAAAAACACAGTGGACCATACCATCCTAACCTCACAGCGCACGCCGCTTTTCTCATTCTCCGTGAAATGAAGCTGCCTTCAAGTGCAGTTGGAATTGTCGGGATCAATAACGACTTGATGGAAAACAGTAACTGTGAAATATAAACCTGTGCTACGTTGGGGGGTTAAAGCTGTGGTGCGTATAGCTTCTGTCGCCCCCATGAGGAAGTCTAGGTAATGACAACAACACTGTCACCGCATCCACATGATACAAGCCTTCCGTGATCGCGCACGCCGTCCCCTCCACGCAGTTACTAGTAGCCAAGGAGGACACGGCGGATTAAAACAACATGATTAACTCTTCAGAAGAGGTCGTTATCTTCTCTCGGGTTTCTGCTCGCAAAAGTTGCCGGATGCCACAATCTTGTGAACGTAGTCATACTGAGAAACACAGCGAGAGCTGATAGTCTTAATTAGCGTTGTAGCAACTCATCTGACAACGGCTTGAATGTAACGGACGTTCCTTAATGTCAAAAAGTTACACACTAAAGCTTTAAAGAACACAACAGGGGTGTAGAGAGAAAAAAAGAGGTGTTTTGTGCAGAAAAAGGCACAAATTGTTGCATAAAAATTCACAAGGATGCAGGAAATTAAGTGTTTGATGCTCAAATCTTATGACAGAGAAAGCCATTACTGTGAATTGATTTTCTCGTGAGTGTGAGTGTGAGTGTGTGTAAACTCACGGGAGGGTCATATGTAACTCCAAGTGCTGTTTCCTTTGTATTTGGGCCAAGAAGAATCTGGAGCAAAGACTCAAACTGACAACAAACCACAACGGGATCTACTCTACACAGCTGGTGTGTGTGTTTTCTGTGTGTGTGTACTGACATTAACTGTTGCCACCGACAAGATAAAGTGTGAAGATGTAACTTTGAGGGACAGGGATCAGTTCTTTAAATACCGTATTATCACCTGCTACAAAGTCAAGCCCACTTTTTTTTTACTGTAGACAAGGATTACTGCGTTTTTTGAGGCTTGTTAAAGATAAAATCAGCAGCAGAGGACACCTGCTGCAACTGAGCGTACTCACTATCTGATGAACAGCGTAAAGAATCACAGTGCAGTGTCACACTGACAGCCTAACTGCATTCAATTTTGGTGCACAGCTCTGAAAATGCAGGGTTTTTAATCTTTAATTTTGGTTTTTAACCTTTATTTGTTCAGGGAAGGTTCACTGAGAGACAAGCTCTCTTTTGCAGGAACGCCCTGATCACATTCACCCAGCTCCACATTCATACCCGGAAGCTGCCGGTACAACTACAGTCTGATCCTCTCTCCTCCTCCTTCTCTCCATCTGTATGCAACCTCATCCCATTAATGCGTGTTACTAACTCGACTTCTTCCCTTTCCCGGGGTCTTGTGCTCTCTCGCCCCTCTCTTCTCTCCTCCTATCGCTTCCTACAGGTGGTTCTGGTTCTGGATCTGTGGTTGGAGTCTCCTGCTGCCTCCATGTTCCTGCACCACACCCTCTGCTACAATTATCCGTCTCTCTCTCTCTCTCTCTCTCTCTCTCCCTCTCTGTCTCTTTCTCTCACCCCCAACCGGTCGAGGCAGATGCCCCCCCCCCACCCTAAGCCATGGTTCTGCTCGAGGTTTCTAACCTCTTAAAAAGAAGATGTTCCTTGCCTCTGTTGTCTAGTGCTTGCTCTTGATGGGACTTGTTGATTTGGCGCTGTATAAATAAAATTGAATAAAATTGAAATTGATCTGCTGGCCACCGAGCAGCTCCACTGGAGCGGTTGGAGCCCTGAGGTTGCTCAAGGGCACCTCAGTGGTGGAAATGAGAGGGACAAGCGTTGCTCTTTCACTTTCCCCCTTTTATCCTATCGGTCTGGGGTCACAAGCTTGCGTCTCTAACCTTTAACGACCTCTCTGATTGCAGATGTACTCCTGGTTACCAACATCAGTAGCTATGTTTCCATCCACACGTTTTTAGCCAAATTCAGTGATATCGAATGAAAAATGCCTTCTGGAAACAGTAAAATTCAATGGAATTTCATGAATATCGACTCAAAGGAAATACGTTTGGTCTCATCGGATTTTATCATATATATATATATATATATCACACACACACACACACACACACACACACACACATACACTCACCTATTTAAAATGATTACTCATTGACTCTTGGAAAGATGTTGCATTTAGTTAACTTAAAAAAAAAACACCCTGTACTGAAAATCTCCCCTTAGTACTTTTCCCGTAGGCATTGCAAAGGTCCAGTTTATTGAAAATGGCGAGCCCTGGAGAGACATAAATGCATGACTCATGAGAGGAAGAGGATACTTGTTCTTAATAGTCATGTCATCTAATCCTCTGCAGTACGTACATAGACATGGGCGGAGAGCCCCATGAATCCAGCTCCCAATGGGGAAGATGATGGACTTATTATGTCTGCAGCTGGAGATCCATTTTCGTCCCTTTTTCAGACTTTTTTTCCACTAACACCACCTTACTACCACTAGTTTTATACTACTTTTGGAATTCATGGCCAATAACCCTGATTTATATAGCATTATACCAAATACTTGAGTCAAAAAAGCAGAAATTATGAATTATTTTGACTGATAGTTAAGATCAGAGGAATGAAAGTGATCAGTTGTATTTGCAGAGAGCGTTGGAGGGAATCCAATCCATTTTTTTCTGTTAATTTGGTTAAAAAGAAACTCATATTTCAGATATAGAAATTTTTTTAAAGGGGGCAAATTTGACCCGAGGACAACAGGAGGGTTAAATTTAGATCCACAAGATCAAAAAGTTGCATGGTCGACGGGAAGACAACACAAGGGTTAATGTGAGTTAAAAGCCTTGGTGGTATAGCTCCAAACAGACTGGAAATAGACTGGAAATAACTGACGTAGGCTGGTGAAATCGCATACTGGTGATAAGCAACAATCGGGCAGGGAGAGGTAAGTAAGACCGGTCTTTAAAGGCGGACAAAGAGCAGGTGAGTTGCAGTTATGCTCGTTGGGGATTGGTGCCGGGTGCAGGAAGAGAGCTGCAGGAGGAGGCGTGTCCACACGCTGTGGAGACCGAAGGTGATAAACCAAAACACACCAACCATGCTGCAGGCGTACCAAAATTAAGAAATAAACCAAAACAAAACCAAATTGTACAAATACGTTCAAAATACATTCACACACACACACACACACCAGAGTTTCACCGAGGCATGACACTGCAAGAAAAAAAAAATCTTTATGCTATATATATATATATATTTACTGAGAAGTCTATTGTTTTCTAAAAGCGTATTGTGGTTCCATGATCTTCCTGTAAAAAGCAACCGATGGCGCTTTTTGCATCTCTTTCAGGGAAACATGGCATTAAAATTAGACAGCAGGGCTGTGGTGTGGCAAGCTGAACCGTAGAGGCTAGTATCTTACAAACACCCTCGGTTTCAGGGCTCGGCTGCGAAAAGGCCTGTGGCTTCACACCTCTTCATTTGCAATTTGTACACACACAGACACACGCGCTGACACTTTTGGGTGGGGTCGTGTTATGTGGCATGAGTCACACGACCATGTCATGAACAAAACATCCCAAGCTTTCCGCAGACCTTCTGCACATCGAATAGTTAATCTCTTTAAACATGAGCAACATTACACACACTAGAACTGGTTTATGCTTAACAATCTGTGGCTGCTATTTTTAAGGATTTTGGAGAGGGAAGCTGGTTAAAATGGTATAAAGGTGAGGTTTATTGAATTTACATTTTTTTATATATATATTTAAAACAATAGCCAACATACAACATGAACATGAATAAGATAATAAGACAATATATCCTCTGCCGTGATGATGTTGTATCTTTTCATCGGCAACCAAACAGAGGAACATTTGTACTTTGTCAATTGACCCTCATGTTGTCCTCATGTTGTCCTCATGTTGTCCTCATGTTGTCCCCATGTTGTCCTCATGTTGTCCTCATGTTGTCCCCATGTTGTCCTCATGTTGTCCTCATGTTGTCCTCATGTTGTCTTCATGTTGTCCTCATGTTGTCCCCATGTT
>CM057251.1:25919755-25954755 GCA_029931835.1 Etheostoma nigrum
AGGCACTGTCTTGGGTACCATGTCCTTTTGAGGTTCTCACACCCTCTTACCTCTCTGTAACCCTGAATCATGATGCAAATCTCAGAGAGTTGGCTGCATGCGTGGGAGTGGGGATGCCCATCGGTTGACTGAATTGAAGAAGGTGTTATCATCAATATCAACACCATCAAAGACATATTCATTTCTTACATGGTGTTGATGGTTGTTTAGCAAGCATGTAACATATTTATGCAAATAATTTATCTTCAGAGACGCCACTGGGGGAGCGCCACATCTGAACTCAGGATCCTTAGATTCAAAGATTTAATCTGAATCTGTTGAAGTTTTCAATCTGATAGCAATTGATTGAAAAGAGTAGGAGGATGTGAGAAGCCTTTACATAGAAAGAAGAAATACCTCAGCTGCCTAACACTGGTTTCCTGTTCAGTGGCAGGAACACTTGACAGTGTTGTGGCCTGTGATATAGTGTGATATTGAGAGTAGTTTGAGTCCACGGTTCCCATGGCGACAGTAAATTAGTTGTACATCACGTACTGCAAACCAATTCCTCTTTTTTTCCTGTTATCACCGCCTCTCTTATAAACTATATATTTCCTTTTATGAAGTCTAATTTCTAGTAAATTCTGACTCAACACATATAGCATTAAAATCTCACTAAGCTATCAGACTTTTTTTTGTCTTCTTCTTTCCCTCCCCTAACAAGGAAAAGAAAGTCCTGCACTGTGCATAACCTTCGCATCCAAGGTTATGCACAGTGCAGGACTTTCTTTTCCTTTGTCATAGAGCCTCTATGCCAACCGAAGTGACAGAAAGCTGAAAAGTTGTGAGGAAATGAGTGGGTGGGGGCAAACGAGTGAAGTCTGAGAAGCTGTTGGCCGTGGGAAAGTGGCACAGCGCTTCTGTAGTCGTGTCCTGTGAGTGAAACCTCTGTCAGCCGCAGCAGAGACACAGATAAACACCGAGGAGCCGAGACCTCATCAACACACTACTGCACTAATGCAACCTGCACAATTGGTTTATTTACATTTACATTTAGCATACATTTTAGAATATTACTTAAGCAGTTGCACATTTTTGTTTACCCATCCTGTACATATTCAAATATTTGTTATTTTATTTTATTTTATTCATATTATTATTTCATGTATATTGTATGTATGTATATTTTTCCTAGTATTTCATTTATTTTATATTCTGTGCTTTGTGACTGTTTTTGCTGCTGTAACACTGGAATTTCCCATTTTTCTTGGGATCAATAAACATCTATCTATCTATCTATCTATCTATCTATCTATCTATCTATCTATCTAACTCATTGAATCCTCATGTTGTCCTCGGGTCAAATTGACCTGTTTTCCTATATCAATGTTCTTTTTAACTACTTAAAATGACATGATTGATTCAACACAACGCTCTTTGGGGTGATTTTGATGGGTAATTTTGGGGCGTCTTATTCACTTTTATAGCATTGTAAAACAAATGGAAGTGTTTTTGAAATAGTATTGAGTAAAAGTTGACATATTCCAGTCTGTGATTATCATCAACATCCATTCCTTTAATTTTAGTCTCAATAATTCCTAATTTCTGCTTTTCTAACTCAAACATTAGGTATAATTTCCTATAAATGAGCTTTATTGACCATAAATTCCAAAAATAACTGTAAAACTAAAGTTAATAAGTTAGTGTTACGTAGTGTTAAACGTCAAAAAAGGGACAAACATTGAAAAAAAGCATCAAAAGTGTTGAAAAAAGGGACAAAAAACGTAATAAGTTAGTGTTACGTAGTGTTGAAAACGTCAAAACAAAGTGACAAACATGGGGGAAAAAAGCATCAAAAAAGGACAAAAACAAAAGAAAAAGTTAAAAACATCAATATAAAGCGTCAACAAAAGTGTGGATTTTCAATTTTGACGGAAAGACAACGCAAGGGTTAAAGTACTTCAAAACACATACACTGTTTCCATGAGTGGCACATTAAAAAAGTGAACGGGTACACAAATATCAGCCTTTATTGGTAGCTTGGCATCAACAATATATCTGATTTGTGTGTGTGTGTGTGTGTGTGTGTTTGTGTGTGTGTGTGTGTGTGTTTGTGTCATTACTGCAAGAGCTTTGTTGTTGCCTAAGCCGTGCAATGGCAGGGAAAACCCTAATATCTATTTTAAGTTCACTAACAGAGATACTAGTCAAAAGTTGGGAAAAGAGATGATGATTGGTGTGAGGTTGGATGGCAGCTGACAGCTGTCTTCTACACTTACAATACATTTTAATAGGAGGCTATCCTATACAATTATTATAAGAGGATATTATAAGAGGAAAAATAGTAAATCCCACGTAGTATGTATTCAACACATCGAGTAAATCATATTGCACATACACCACATTCCTGCCATGCACAGTCAAACATGGTAAGCTAAGTGAGCATCAGAAACAAAGCAATGGGAAAATGAACCTTTGACTAAAGTAGTTCTCCCTTCTCACCCTCCCCCTCCTCCTACCCGAGTTTCAGGTTCCTAGAAAGGCAGTTTTCTACCACCATCGGGGGAACAAGAAGCCCCTGAACCCCCCAAAACGAATGAGGCAGAAACCCACCGAACCCACCAGCCCGTCTCGGCTCCCTGCACCTCTCTCGTCTGCTCTCCCTGGCAGACCCCGGTGGAAGGTTACGAGCCCCCCACCACATCAACCACGGGGCTCGAACATGCCTCTCTTCGTGCACATCAAGGCAAACTCAGCTCCATTTGTTTTTATATTTTTTTTAACGCTGCTGACACCACGAGTCAAATGAGATGTTTGCAAAAATTACAGCCACATTCAGAATTGCTTTGGTTTCACTTCATATGTGGCCTGTGATGATTTGATTTCAATCTGAGGTCAGATTCACGTTACTCGACAACAGATGCAGTACGTATATGCAAAATATTTAAGATTTAAAGAATGAATGGATGATAAGTTTTATTCAAAAATAAATGAACAAAATATTTCACTTTAAGAAAAAGCAAGAATAAGCTAAATAAATACTCTTAAATAAATACTCTTGTCCGAAAAGGAGTAGGAAGAAGCTAAATACTTTTTGGGTCCTATATCCTTTTTGAAATGTCCGTACCCTTATCAAAGTGTTTTCTATCTATTGTTTTTCTCTATTGTTATCTTTTTTTTCTTTCAATAAACAACCATACAACCCTATAACCCAAAACATCGTCAAAATTCAAAAAAACATTTGCAGATCAATTAATCGATAAAGTTCCTATTCCATGATTTTCTTAATTAAATCATTTCTTCATGTACCATCCTTAAGCTAAGGTCCATCAACACACACACACACACACACACCAATCTCTTTGCACACGTATTTGTGACAATAAAGGGTTTATATATTCTACGCACACACACACACACACACACACACACACACACACACACACACACACACACACACACACCTATCTCCTGCTTCTCTTATTGCCTTGCTGAAAACGTTGTGGATCCGATGTTTTCTGCGTGAAAAGAGCAATCTGTTCCCTTATTTTTTTCATTTTGTTTGTATTATTTAACATTGTGTTGATTTTTAGCTTTTAAATACATCAGAGCAAAACTCAAACAAGTTAATACAACATTATGGAGGTCTTTATTGTCACCTTACTATACAGTCAATACCACAAAATTGTGTGCTTAAAAGAAGACGATATTGCATACATCCATGTATAACATAACAACTAACATTCATTCAATCTGTTTTCATGAGTAAAGAAAACTGATGTTTTATGATTTTTGGTATTGTCTTGTCCAGAAATGTCTGTTATTGGGTAAATCAAATATTTTCCTAGGAATTCTCTCAAAGGGTTGTATTATTCAGACTGGTTTATTAGAATAGTTTCACTAGCACGCTACTGAAACGGTCACACACTCGATCAGTGACAACCACTTTTACTTTATCACATTTTTATGCTGTATAGTTATTTTTTATGCCTGCCAATCAGGAAAAGTGTAGGGTCGCCTCGTATGACATGTAGCAATAGTGTGTCATCTAGAGTTTATATGATGTGGAATCCTTGGTACTTTTTCTGAGTGAAATTGAAAGGAATAGCCTGCGTCTTTCCATCCCAACAAGACCCATTTGGTTATAAACTGGTGTTTCAGATTGTGAGAGCAAACAGAGAAACAGCCAAAGCTGCACACTGCATTGGATCATGGCCCGGACCCCGGAGGTTTTAACCCTCAAATTGACCCATTTTCAGTTAATTTGTTAGTCACAAAAAATGGGCCGTTGAAATAAGCTTAAAAAAAAAATGTCAACGTTAAAAATATCAAAAAACATCCACAAACAAAGTACCCACAACATTAAAAAAAAATGACTAAAATGTTGGGAAAAGCGATAATAATGTTGAAAAAAGTTTTTTTCACGGTTGATGGGAAGACAACACAAGGGTTAAACAGAAGAGTCATGTCATCTGCATACAGATTGAGTCTGTGTTGTTAGTTTAACCCAGCTTTCCTGTTGATAATTGCCCTGCAAGTGGTACAATAGTGTATCAACACTGTATCTAAATGGAGATTGGGAAGATTATATAATCCATCATTTGGCATCTCATTAAAACATGTCTTTAGATCTTTAGAGTATAGCCGTCAACCTATAATAGTTTCACATTTCATCTACTGTAATTGACTGGTTTCATTGTTTCCCTTACTTTTAATATGCCGGTTTTTATGTGTTGTTTTTTTTGTTTTGTTGTTTTTTGCTTCACTCTTCATTAGCTGCTGCTAATGCTATGTTTTGGTAAACGTGTTCAGAGGGCGATGCCTCATATGTTGGATAAGGAAGAACTTTTACATAATGTGTTGACAAACCACACGCAGCATGATGACTCAGTATGTCTCGTTGGCACTTCTTTCTTTTGCTGCGATGGTCAAACTTCACATATTGTTCTTGAATGATCAAAATGCAATCAGCCCTTTTAATGTATTCATTAAAAATGTTTTTGGCACATAATTATGGCTTTGTAAATGATATTACTTTTAATGGCTTGCAAATTATGTGCCAGTCAACTACTAATAACTTTATAATAATCAGTCATTTTTAAAAATATTTGTTAATGGGTAGTTTATCATTAATTAAGAGATTATAAATGACTTATAAATGGTCATTATTGTAAAGCGTTAGCCTGAAATCTTACCCCAGATCTGCCATCTTTCCAAGCTGCCACCAAGCTGAAATATCTTCTCAATGTCTTTCTAACACAAAGGTTACTTAGAATAGAGTTCAACTCAAATCTAAGCTCACATAAGCAACTGTGTAGGATGAATGGGTACCACATTAAAGCCCCCCACACACACACACACAGTAATGTATAATTGGCACTTCAATAGTAAAAGGTCCACATGTTCACATGAGAGCGATGAGATGTTCAAACTTTCCGAAGGATGCTTGGTGTATTTATGAGTCAACCCACGTGAACAGTCAGTCATTAAAGTGGTAAACACAGCACTTGTCTTAATCTGTATTCATCTTACAGTAAATAAGGTTTCATCTTCTGGTGTCACCACGATTTTATTTCCACTGGTTCTTAAACTTGAAGTGTACAGCCGACTAACCCTTCAGCGAATACAGAGCGACATCTCTGTTTTTATAGACTCTGCTTGTCAGAATAAGGGCAGCAGAAGAGGTAACACCCGCAAAATTGACTAAAACAAGGAGGATATTTTGAAAAATTAATTTCTTAATATTTTTTTTTTTGGGGCGCATTTTTTCTGCCCCTTCAATGCCTAAAGTCCCACAATCCTCAGCAGTGTTTCAAAATCAAATAAAATCTCTTGTCATGAGCTGTGAATGTCATCAGTTGATGGGTGTGAGAAAGAGAAAAGAGGACGTTGCCAGCAAACGAGGACACGCAAGAAACACTCAACATTCAGCTGTGCAATACAGAGGTAAGTTGGAATCTTATTGTTATAATAGCAATATATTCATTTGAATGTATTCATTTTTTTAGACATTTTCTTATGTACCTACAACATGGAAAATTCAATCAACCGGCACACTTCAAGGGTGTGACTTCTGAAGAATATAATTTATAGATTTACATGATCACATTTTTATCTTTATTATAGAGGCTCATCTAAAGTGGATATTTACTGGCAAAAAAAGTTGGGAAAATTATACTACTATATTATACTATACTATCCTATATTATACTGTCTACTGTGTACTTCTCTTGAGTTGTATCCTTTTAGTTTTTCTTTCAGGCTTGATCTGATATCAAAAATCAACTAAAGCAGTTTTGAGATGTTATTTTTCCACATATCTCATGATAAATTAAATTAAAAAAATGGCAAATACAGCATTTATTTATATGTTTAATTAAGGTAATGCAGAAAGATAATATTCCCAATTTTTAAATCATTCTGCTGTTGTAAAAAGAGTACATGCCGCTGAAATGGAAGTATAAAAAGTGAAGCATGGTGTCAGTTTAGAAGTCGTCAGACAACACCACAGTCGGGTTATCCTTCAGTGAAAACCCTGAAACTTTTGTGCAGGTGGCGGGCTGTATTTGCTAAGAAAACCTCAAGCTTTGGCATTGTAACTGAACATGTACCAGCAGGTGCGCGACATCTGAGTAAGTGAGGCTCTAAAAGTGACATGAAAGAGCTGATTCCTGCAGGTTTATTCTGCAGGATTTTTTTTTCTAACCTTGTCTCCCATCAACTCCGTCAGTCAGTGCTCAGTCTGCCATGCCGCGGTCGTTCCTCGTCAAGAGTAAAAGGACTCATGTACTCGGCTCATCGAAGGACTTCTATAGACAACATTACAAGTCCCAAACAGACGCCCGCCAGCCTGTGCAGCATGCAATGGGACAGGACGGGAGGTGTCCAGAAGATGTTGTGCAGCCTTTGTCTCCCATGTTAGGGGTCAAAGAGCGTCTGGCTGACACCTACTCACCATGGGACGGGATGGCAGTCCAGTCTTACTCTGCCCCCACAAATGAGCTTTGGCCTTCAGGTACCCAACTCTTTCCTTAGCAGGGATTTAGTTTTTTAATTTTTGTCACTCTGAAATGAGTAAACGACTACAGTTTGTATTCAGTATGTGTTCTTTAGATGCCATGTGAGAGTGTTGTTGACCTCGGTCATAACTGAGCAGAGAAAGGGACTCGAGTTCGAGACTCGGACTCAAGGTTGACACTTAAGTCTCACACACTGTGACTTTAGACTCAACTTAAGACTCGTCCTCAAAAGTCTTCAGACTCGACTTGGACACGAGAGGCAGAACTCGTGAACAATAGTCATTTTTAGGGAAAGGTCTGAACGTTAGTTCCCTAACTGCGTAATTTATAACCTACCTACGTAACACGCAACGTATTTGCTGCACATGGCCACATGTGAAAGAGGACAACAAACATGTCGACCACACCGGCAGTTGCTATGTCATTCTTCAAAAGCTTGAAAACTTTACACAATACCTCAAAGACTTGAGACTTAACTTGGACTCTAGCTCAGAGACTTGAGTCTTGGACTCTAACTCAAATACTTGATACTTGGCTTAGACTCTAGCTCAGAGACTTGAGACTTGACTTGGACTCTAGCTCAGGGACTTGAGATTTGACTTGGACTCTAGCTCAGGGACTTGAGATTTGATTTGGACTCTAGCTCAGGGACTTGAGATTTGACTTGGACTCTAGCTCAGGGACTTGAGATTTGATTTGGACTCTAGCTCAGGGACTTGAGATTTGATTTGGACTCTAGCTCAGGGACTTGAGATTTGATTTGGACTCTAGCTCAGGGACTTGAGCATCTTTGCAATTGAGACATTAGTTTAGTAACAGACTCAACATACAGGATTAATCTTTGTACACTCCAGAAAATACTAACCAAAGATCCAAAAAATTCTCAACCATTCTCCGTAAACTAAACACATTCCCATCATTTTCTTTTCGTAATCTAGCAAAAGCCCCTGTGGAGAACAGAGACGCTCCTCTGCCATTCTCATCTTGGACGGCGGACAGACGCCCGGCATCTGAAAGAGAGAGACAACTGGAGCGACTGGTCTTCATTTTAGTCAACCACACATCGCACACCAACCTCAAATCCCCTGTCAGCGAGTGCCCGCTCTGTGAAAAGGTAGGAAGCCTCTGCATTGTGAGAATTATCAAATGTCCTTTCTATCTCTGCTGGTATGATAAAAGAGGAAACCACAGAGAATAACGATAAAAAGTAACATGACACAGAAGCTGGTAACTTGTCAGAGGGTGACACAGCAGAGTGGTTGAGGGTGTAAAACACAATATGTAAGGGCAGTCGGTGCTGGTTTATGGGAGTGGGATGTTGCAAACAAAGCTGTAATTTTAAAAAGAAAAGATAACTGGTCTGCACACTTCTGCCAGAAGAATGCACACAAAAAAACTCAACAGACTCATTTTTGGAATTTTTAATAAATAAACCTCATTTTTATGAAATTATCGTGTCGCTAAAATGGATCAGCACTGTAAAGCGGGGTATTGTTAAAAAAATATTTGGATACCGGTACCAATACCGGGACTTTGATACCGGTTCCTAAACGATTTTTCCCGATCTCTTTGTCCACCTCTTCAGTCTCTTTCAGACGTGTTAATATCAGGAGGTGGCCCGCAGGCTCATCTTCTCAACACCCTCTGTGTCCCATTGACCAGATCCCCCACCGCCAGCGACATGCCGATTGGCTTCAAAGCGATAAGCAGCTACGGTAGAGCCAAGGTACAGTGCACAGTGATAATCTTTACATGAGAAAAAGCTTGATCAATTTCAGAACAAGTATACATTTGTGCATAAAACATCACCAAAATGAAATATCTGAATCTCATAATTGAATGCAAAATGATGAGGAAAAGGCTGGCTACGAGCCTGCATCGTGATTGAATACGTAATGTATTGTTGAATAATGGTAGGGAACCCAACATGCCAAGCCCCGCGAGGGTTTTCTGGGTTTTCTTTGCATTATTATTGTTATTTAAAGTAAGGTGACCAGATTTCTCAGACAAAATCCGGGGACATTTTCAGCTCAGAAGCGTAAATACCTCCAAAACACATCATGTTTTTAATTTTTGTAAAACTTAAAACGGGGACACTAGACCTAGAGCTGAGTATCGGATACAATATAAACTATTGAGGAAAGATGTTCCTTTGACATTGATGCAGTATGAAACGAGATCGCTGCAGTCGGCAGCAGAGAAACAAGCTACAATGGAAGTTAATGGGATGATTGTCCAGCTTGTATTTACGTTCATAAAGTGCTCGTTTTGCTGTTGACAGACTCAGATTAATATTCTAAGTGTCTGATAACATTATGGAAAGGATTTCTAAGGAGGCTGACCTTTCTGTTAAAGATTAAGATCATTTTTTAAAACATAAAAGTCCACGAAATTGTGTTCTCTAACCCCACCAGACTCCATGTAAATAATCAGTGATTTTAGCGTGTATAGAGCAGCATATCTCCACCAGACTCCATGTAAATAATCAGTGATTTTAGCGTGTATAGAGCAGCATATCTCCACCAGACTCCATGTAAATAATCAGTGATTTTAGCGTGTATAGAGCAGCATATCTCCACCAGACTCCATGTAAATAATCAGTGATTTTAGCGTGTATAAAGCAGCATATCTCCACCAGACTCCATGTAAATAATCAGTGATTTTAGCATGGTAAAATACAGCTTTCTAAAACATCTCTGAGCTCTGAGCAGCGCTGCTCGATCGGCTCCGTTTGGTCAGAGTTTTCTTTCTTTCATTCCAGTATCGGGTCTGTCAGTCACAGTGAAAACCGGGGACATTTCCGGGGACAGTCCCCGATTTTGATGACCTGTCCCCGGAAACCGGGGACGTCTGGTCACCCTGCTTTAAAGTCTCTTTAATATATCTTGACTGTGACTTGGGAAGGAAACATTGGTTTGTCCTTATGGCTGTCTGAGTGAACCTGGGTTTGTGTGTCCAGGACCGTAGCTTTGGCTGCACGGTGTGTGGAAAGGTGTTCAAGCGCTCGTCCACCCTGTCCACACACCTCCTCATCCACTCCGACACGCGGCCTTACCCCTGCCAGTACTGCGGGAAAAGGTTCCACCAGAAGTCAGACATGAAGAAACACACCTTCATACACACAGGTGAGTGAACACAAAGGTACGAGTATCAGACTGGCTGACTTCTCATGAATCGATCATTAATCTATTAATCAGTTCAAGTCATTTTCTATGAAAATAACAAAAACACTTCACTGATTTAAGCTTGTTAAATGTGAATATCTTCTAGTTCCTTCTCTCCTCTGTGACAGTACACTGAATATCTTTGAGTTGTGGACAACACAAGACATCTGAGGATGTCATCTTGGGGTTTTTGGGAAACTCTGATCCACATTTTTCACCATTTTCTGACATTTTAGGGACCAAACAACTCATCAATTAATCGAGAAAATAATCTACAGATTAATCGCCAATGAAAATAATCGTTAGTTTCTACTGGAAACAGCTTTCAAATTTGTTCTCTGAGCAGCAAAATACAAAAAAATCTTCTTTGTAACATCGATGTTCTGTTTTATGTTGGGGAATAAAATTTAGGCTACACAAAATATAATTAAACAATTAACTGAAGAAATAAAATATTCCATTCTATCCTGTTTTTAGCACATTTGTACACACAATAAAACAAACTATCCCCAAAAAGGTTTCATGCTTGGCTGATGAGGGAAAAATAGCTTTATCGATAAAAACAAATTAAACAAAGTGCAATGGAAACCGACTTAACTAATAAATTGTTGGCTAAATGAAGCATGAGTCTTAAAGGTCCTCTGAAGACACAAGGTGGCAGATGATGTTTTCTACATGTTTTCCCACCATTTGGAGTTTGATTGGTGAACACATCTTCTTTGTAGCCTCCATGTTTTTCCCACATTACAACTTAAATATGAACACCGAAGTGGGAAGAACAGCTTCCTAATTCAGAAAATGGGACTGTCCTTACTATAGGGATGGGGGAGAAAAATCAAAAATCGTATTTATCAGGATTTTTATTGGCAACAATTCCCTAAAATGGATTCTTATCGCTAAAAATGGGTATGCTTTTTTAAAAAAATGAACCAATGATACACCGCCAACGGCACGACTACATCATATCCCTTTCCAGCAAAATAGACCAAAAGCAGGAAACGCAGATAATCCATGTTATGTTACTTCTTTACTCAACCTGAGCTCACCAAATTCCGTGAAATGAACACTGCCCCTAAAGTTAAGGAAAAGGTTGTGTTGCGTTTAGGAAAAGAAGAACGGGACGGTTGGGTTTAGGAATCGTGACACGCGGGACACGATCTCCGTTATCCAGGGTCAAAGTCCCGTGTTGTTTAACCCATCCACTCCCCCAACCAACCTCCCATTGCGGATTTTCGGGTTTTCATACTACTCGCTACCATTGTCGCTCTTAATGCTTTGGCATTGTTTTCCACAGAATTTTGACACATTCTGTGGCACCACCACGTAATGCACTGGTAACAGTTTGTGATCATTAAATCCCTGAATTCTGTGAGACCAGGCTGTCTTCGCTAGTCTTGATTTGCCAGACCTTCCTCCACAGCGCTGCAAAGGAAGGTCTGGCTAAGTTAATGGAGCCGCTGCAAAATAGCCTCAGGAAGGAATTTGTTTTGGTGGAACGTGTGTACGTTCAAAAGTTGTTTTAGTTGAGCAACAGAAACCTCAGATTGGACAGATAGTCTAGCTAGCTGTCTGGATTTACCCTGCAGAGATCTGAAGACCAGATCATAGTCCTCAGAAACCCACCGGAGGTTAGAACGCCAATTCAAAGAAAGGGGAAGGAAACAGACATCGGCGAATAGACATGCATCTGGTGGATTTCCTGCGGCACTGAAGCAATCCCAGAAGTGGAACGTCAAGGATATAGACTACTTCTTTACAAATGAAATAAATGTCTGACTAACTAACTGACATGTGATGTGCATTCTTCTTAGAAAACAATTAGTTTCCAGAAATGTCTCATGGTACATTGTCTCGAGAAGTGTAGTATTCAACTTTGAAAATCAGAGCGGGTCAAAAGCATATTGTCCTGGCTCTAATCCGAATTAAATGCAACTGAAAACCATGCTGTGAAACGCTCAAACACCCACCTGTGTAACATTGTGTGTCCTCCCCCAGGTGAGAAACCACACGTGTGCAAGGTATGCGGTAAAGGATTCAGCCAAAGCTCCAACCTCATCACCCACAGCCGAAAACACAGCAGCTACCGGCCGTTCAGCTGCGCCCGCTGCAAGCACAGCTTCCAGCGCAGGGTTGATCTACAGCGCCACCAGCAGACGCAGTGTGGCTATGAAGACATGTACACTCAACAGTCCATGAAGCAATGAAGTGATGGCCTTTTTGTAAATAATGTTCAATCATTCATATTTGTAAAAGTCAGAAGATTTTGCATTTGACGACGTCTCTGATACTTAGAAGTACAAGAATAAAACTTAATTGATTGTGTATGAATGCTATTTTATCTCCTTGGTTTGTGTTCTGAGCTGTTTGTGTTGTAGATCAGGTATCGCCAATCAGGGGTACTTGGAAAATATTGAGTAGCCTGACTATTTTTTTTTCTTCTTTTAATCTGATTTGATTAAAATAATATATTACCAGTCAAAAATAACACCTAAACATTAGCCTACGTGTTGCAATGATGTAACTGTGTGAAAACTAATTTGCAAGCAGGCACAGAAGTTTAGCTAAAATTAATAAATGGTAAAATGACTAGCTAAAAGTAATAAATGGTAAAATAACTAGATAAAAGTAATAAATGGTAAAATAACTAGCTAAAAGTAATAAATGGTAAAATGACTAGCTAAAAGTAATAAATGGTAAAGTAACTAGCTAAATGTAATGAATACATGGGAAACCAGGTTCAAATGATTAGCTAAAAGTAATGGAGAAAAGGTTTAAATAGATAAAGGTTGAAATAGTTAGCTAAAGGTTAGTTAGCTAAAGGTTGAAATAGTTAGCTAATACTCGAAACAATTAGCTAAAGGTTGGTTAGCTAAAGGTTAAACTAGTTAGCTAAAGGTTGAAATAGTTAGCTAAAGGTTGAAATAGTTGGTTGAAATAAATGTAAATGTAAATGTGCTGTATTTATATAGCGCTTTTCTAGTCTGAACGACTACTCAAAGCGCTTTTACATAGTACAGGAACCATTCACCATTTACACACATTCATACACTGTGGCCGAGGCTGCCGTACAAGGTGCCATCTGCTCATCAGATAAACATGCACACACATTCACACTCCGATGACACAGCATCGGGGGCAACTCGGGGTTCAGTGTCTTGCCCAAGGACACTTCGACATGGGACTGCAGGGCCGGGGATTGAACCACCAACCTTCCAATTGGCAGACAACCGCTCTACCACTGAGCCACTGCCGCCCCTTAAATATAGTTATATATTTATAGAAATAGTTAGCTAAAGGTTGAAATAGTTAGCTAAAGGTTGAAATAGTTGGTTGAAATAGTTAGCTAAAGGTTGAAATAGTTAGCTAAAGGTTAGTTAGCTAAAGGTTAGTTAGCTAAAGGTTAGTTAGCTAAAGGTTGAAATAGTTAGCTAAAGGTTAGTTAGCTAAAGGTTGGTTAGCTAAAGGTTGAAATAGTTAGCTAAAGGTTAGTTAGCTAAAGGTTGAAATAGTTAGCTAATAATTGAAACAAGTAGCTAAACGTTGAAATAGTTAGCTAAAGGTTAAAATAGTTAGCTAATAATTGAAACAAGTAGCTAAAGGTTAGTTAGCTAAAGGTTGGTTAGCTAAAGGTTGAAATAGTTATCAGCTATAGTTATGTAGTTAGTTTAAGTTTGAACTAAATTAACCAAATCCCTTAGTTACAGGAAACAAAAAAATCTGTCGAGCTAGCAAGCTACGCGCTGAAAATGGCAACGGGTTTTGAAGAAAACCGTGGAACAAGGCCGGCCTGCTTGGTTCTTTCGGGAAATGATTGTAAAGATTTAGTAACACTTCCTGTTTTATCTGGGTTGCATGTGATTTGAGAGTGAAACAGCAAGTCAACATGGATTTCAGCTCCTTTAATACATCTCATTTGCCACAAAAACACAACGTAGCTAAGTCACATACAGATAAATGCAGCTTTCAGCTGATTCAGTTACATCACAAAGGGAAATTGACTCTAAAACACGCAGTCACCCCTCAATTCACCTTTGACCTGGTTTTCGTCTCTAAAAGGCAATGATGATGATGTGGTTTCTGTTTGAGTCACTCCAACCAAGTTTAGATCCTGTTGAATCCAGATAAACTAGGGTGACCAGACGTCCCCGGTTTTGGTGACCTGTCCCCGGCTGGATCTGTCCCGGGAAATGTCCCCGGTTTTCACTGTGACTGACAGACCAGATACTGGAATGAAAGAAAGAAAACTCTGACCAAACGGAGCCGATCGAGCAGCGCTGCTCAGAGCTCAGAGATGTTTTAGAAAGCCGTGTTTTACCATGCTAAAATCACTGATTATTTACATGGAGTCTGGTGGAGATATGCTGCTCTATACACGCTAAAATCACTGATTATTTACATGGAGTCTGGTGGAGATATGCTGCTCTATACACGCTAAAATCACTGATTATTTACATGGAGTCTGGTGGAGATATGCTGCTCTATACACGCTAAAATCACTGATTATTTACATGGAGTCTGGTGGAGATATGCTGCTCTATACACGCTAAAATCACTGATTATTTACATGGAGTCTGGTGGACTTTTATGTTTTAAAAAATGATCTTAATCTTTAACAGAAAGGTCGACCTCGTTAGAAATCCTTTCCATAATGTTATCAGACACTTAGAATATTAATCTGAGTCTGTCAGCAGCAAAACGAGCACTTTATGAACGTAAATACAAGCTGGACAATTCTCCCATTAACTTCCATTGTAGCTTGTTTCTCTGCTGCCGACTGCAGCGATCTCGTTTCATACTGCATCAATGTCAAAGGAAAATCTTTCCTCAATAGTTTATATTGTATCCGATACTCAGCTCTAGGTCTAGTGTCCCCGTTTTAAGTTTTACAAAAATTAAAAACATGACGTGTTTTGGAGGTATTTACGCTTCTGAGCTGAAAATGTCCCCGGATTTTGTTTAAGAAATCTGGTCACCTTACTCTAAAGGCAATGATGATGATGATGTGGTTTCTGTTTGAGTCACTCCAACCAAGTTTAGATCCTGTTGAATCCAGATAAGCGTCTCTACATTTAAACAACTTGCTGCTACTTTTGAGATGACTTTGATGCAGAATTGCTCGCAGCACCAAACAAACAATGTTTCACAATGCGGCGAAGTGCTGTTCCGTGTTCACATGGTTTCGGTCCGCTCGCATTTCTGCAACACAGCGATGAATGATGGAGGAGACGTGCACAAACATTGGCTCTGCACACACACACACACACACACACACACACACACACACACACAAGCTGTCCCAGTTCTCCTTCCTTTGATTTGCAGGAAATCCTGAGAAAGATAAAAGAATAAAAACTGTTCAGACCTGATCTAGCATATCAGAGTTGACGTCTGCAGGTGCTCGCCTAATGCTGATATTTTATCTGGAACTGCCGGTGTTTTAACCACTACAGTTTATTTTAAATACACCGCCTTGGCATTTGGTTCAGTCTGTGTCGCCCAGCTGGAGTAACTTGTACAGTTTTACTTACTTTGTATAAATGTAGTCTGGATCAACGGAAGTAGGCCACATTTCCTGGATGAAATGGTTTATACAAATGTTTCCAACACCTATTACTCCTTATGTTGTCTTCCCGTCAAAATTGAAAATCAACGATTTTGTTGATGGTTTTTATCAATGTTTTAAAAAAAAAAATCTTTTTCTTACATTTTTGTCCCTTTTTTTTCAACACTTTTGATGCTTCTTTTCAATATTTGGCCCTTTTTTTTGGCATTTTCAACACTACGTAACACTAACTTATTAACTTTAGTTTTACAGTTATTTCTGGAGTTTATGTTCAATAAACCTTATTTATAGGAAATTATACCTAATGTTTGAGTTAGAAAAGCTGAAATTAGGAATTATTTAGACTAAAATGAAAGGAATGGATGTTGATGATAATCACAGACTGGAATATGTCAACTTTTACTCAATACTATTTCAAAAACACTTCCATTTGTTTTACAATGCTATAAAATTGAATAAGACTAAGGTGACCAGATGTCTCAGACAAAATCCGGGGACATTTCAGCTCAGGAGCGTAAATACCTCCAAAACACGTCATGTTTTTAATTTTTGTAAAACTTAAAACGGGGACACTAGACCTAGAGCTGAGTATCGGATACAATATAAACTATTGAGGAAAGATTTTCCTTTGACATTGATGCAGTATGAAACGAGATCGCTGCAGTCGGCAGCAGAGAAACAAGCTACAATGGAAGTTAATGGGAGAATTGTCCAGCTTGTATTTACGTTCATAAAGTGCTCGTTTTGCTGCTGACAAACTCAGATTAATATTCTAAGTGTCTGATAACATTATGGAAAGGATTTCTAAGGAGGCTGACCTTTCTGTTAAAGATTAAGATCATTTTTAAAACATAAAAGTCAGCAAAATTGTGTTCTCTAAACCCACCAGACTCCATGTAAATAATCAGTGATTTTAGCGTGTATAGAGCAGCATATCTCCACCAGACTCCATGTAAATAATCAGTGATTTTAGCGTGTATAGAGCAGCATATCTCCACCAGACTCCATGTAAATAATCAGTGATTTTAGCGTGTATAGAGCAGCATATCTCCACCAGACTCCATGTAAATAATCAGTGATTTTAGCGTGTATAGAGCAGCATATCTCCACCAGACTCCATGTAAATAATCAGTGATTTTAGCGTGTATAGAGCAGCATATCTCCACCAGACTCCATGTAAATAATCAGTGACTTTAGCATGGTAAAATACGGCTTTCTAAAACATCTCTGAGCTCTGAGCAGCGCTGCTCGATCGGCTCCGTTTGGTCAGAGTTTTCTTTCTTTCATTCCAGTATCGGGTCTGTCAGTCACAGTGAAAACCGGGGACATTTCCGGGGACAGATCCAGCCGGGGACAGGTCACCAAAATCGGGGACTGTCCCCGGAAACCGGGGACGTCTGGTCACCCTAAGGTGTTTGGGTCTTAAAACACAGAACCTTCGTGCTGCGGTGCAGAGTTTGGAGACCGGGAAAAAAATCAACAACCGAGGAAACGAGTATTACTTTAACCATGATTTTTTTTCTAACCTTAACTAGTCGTTTTGGTGCCTAAACTTAACCGTTTTCGCCGCATGACGCTCACTTTTTGTCGGCTAATCTCAACTGCCACACTCTGTAGCCAGCGTCACATGACCAGCCGAAAGTCGCCTTTGTGTCATATCATACAAATTGTTTTGCATAAATATTTGTTTATAATGTAATAATAATAATAATATAATAATACTTTATTAATCCCACAAGGGGAAATTACAATTTACACTCTGTTGTTATTACACAAAGGCCTGAACTACACACAAATGTGCTCAGTACCTATACATGCACTAAATGGAGAGATATCAGAGTGGGGGGGCTGCCCATGGAAAGGCGCTCCGAGCAGTTGGGGGTTCCTTGCTCAAGAGCACCTTGGCAGCGCTAAGAAGGTGAACTTGCACCTCTCCAGCTACCAGTCCACCACCATACTTAGGTGACTTTCATTAGGACACTTACAATTAAGACCTTTGACTTATGGCTGCTTAAGCAAAGGAAATTCAACCCCTGGATCTCTGCGTCGAGGCACAAACATCTCAGTACACGTGCGCCTGCTCTACCACTGGGCCAACCCGGCCACTTAGTGTCCTTTTTAAATGTTTTTTTAGAGAGAATAATAATAGAATTCTCTTTTAGCCCTTCATCTGTCTTTGGGTCAAATTTGACCCATTTTTGAAAAGTTTTTATATCAGAGATTTGGGTTTCTTTCAACCAAATATTTAAATGAAATAGCATGGAACGATCTTTACAAGTCTTCAATGTCATAGCATTTGAATTTTTTTTTTTTTTTGATAGAAGAAAGTTGAAAAAGTGACAAAAATGTTGGGAAAAAGACACAAAAACGTCTAAAGGTGCAGAAAATAATGTTAAAAGCAAAAAGTGACAATAACACTGGTGGAAAAGCAACAAAAGTGTCGGAAAAGACGTCCAAAATGTTAAAAAATAAAAAAAATAAAGGTTTTGAGCCAGAAAAACAAAACGCTGCATGGTTGACGGGAAGACAACAGAAGGTTTAAAGTCTTCGCAATTACCATTTTTCCTCGGTCTCAAGATAAACGGGTGCAATGTTGTTCTTACCTGCCGTCTTCTTCCAGAGCAGGAGACAGACAACAGTCCACCCGACCCCTGACAGCGAAGACATCATGAACATTTCCAACATCCGGAACAATCTGAAACAAAACGAAACGTCAAAATAGACTAGCGTTGCGATGCCTTTTGAGAAGCAAGGCGTTGAGTTGCCTGCTCCTCATTTGCATAAAGTTGAATCCAGGCAGTTTTATGCAAATTAGGGGGGCATCCAGCCTCAGGAAAATCTTTTAGAGGGACCATTGTCCCTCTAAAATGAAGACAGATTCAGCAGCTGCAGCTTATTTCTCATATAATATTAACAAGAAAATGAGTCTGCGAACGGATTTCCAAATTAGCAACTGTGTTTTCATCTTAGTTTTTCTTAGATTTGGCATAAATGAGCTTCCATAATTTGGCAAGAAATGTGCATGCACTTTGTTTTTACTTATTTTTTTTTCAAAATGTATTCATGAATATCAGAGTAAGTTATAAATAAAAAATAAATGTACAGTATTTATTAAAAAATACAATTAAAAATAAAAGCATGATTTGTGAGATGATTTCACATATACACTCACACAAACATAACATACCCAACTGTTTAATACACCTAATAGGCCTATATTTGACCAAATATCTAAATTGTGTAATAAAAGTCGGCTATTTATATGTATATTTTAAATTGTATATACACTAAACACATACATAACCTTTATTATGGAAACCTAAGGCTACAGAACAGAAAGTAGGACTCACCTGCGGCGCTGCGCGGAGGGATATGCGGACTGCTGATCCAGCTGTTGCTCTCCCGGGCTTCCCTGTGAGGGGGGGCGGGCTGCACTCACAGCTCAACACACGCCCCCCTCATTTCCTCAACACACGCACACACGCACACACACACACACACACACTTCGTGCGAACCACGCAACAAAATACTCGCGTGTCGCGTCAGACGTCTTTCTCCAGCCTTCCCCAGTTGTAGTCCTAAATACACAATTAAACTGGGGGAAATGGGAGGGACGGCGGGATGGTGTGACAGAGTGAGGAAGAAAAGGCTTTGGGAACGTACAGTGGCTTGAATAAGTTTACCCCCCCCCCAGGCTAAAGTTGATTAAAAAGAGGAATAAAAAAAAACATCTTTTGGTAATTGATCTTAATGCCTTAATTCGAAAAATTAGGAAAATCCAACCTTTTAAGGACACCAATTTTCTTTGTGAATGAATAATGTATTATAAATAAATGTTCTTCCTTATAATACAGGGGGCATAAGTATATACCCCCTATGTTAAAATACAAGGGGCATAAGTATACACCCCCCTATGTTAAAATACAGGGTCATAAGTATACCCCCCTATGTTAAAATACAGGGTCATAAGTATATACCCCCTATGTTAAAATACAAGGGGCATAAGTATACACCCCCCTATGTTAAAATACAGGGTCATAAGTATACCCCCCTATGTTAAAATACAGGGGGCATAAGTATACACCCCTCTATGTTAAAATACAGGGGGCATAAGTATACACCCCTCTATGTTAAAATACAGGGGCATAAGTATACACCCCCTATGTTAAAATACAGGGGCATAAGTATACACCCCCCTATGTTAAAATACAGGGGGCATAAGTATACACCCCCCTATGTTAAAATACAGGGGCATAAGTATACACCCCCTATGTTAAAATACAGGGGCATAAGTATACACCCCCCTATGTTAAAATACAGGGGGCATAAGTATACACCCCCCTATGTTAAAATACAGGGGCATAAGTATACACCCCCCTATGTTAAAATACAGGGGGCATAAATATACACCCCTCTATGTTAAAATACAGGGGGCATAAGTATACACCCCCCTATGTTAAAATACAGGGGGGCATAAGTATACACCCCCCTATGTTAAAATACAGGGGCATAAGTATACACCCCCCTATGTTAAAATACAGGGGCATAAGTATACACCCCCCTATGTTAAAATACAGGGGCATAAGTATACACCCCCCTATGTTAAAATACAGGGGCATAAGTATACACCCCCCTATGTTAAAATACAGGGGGCATAAGTATACACCCCCCTATGTTAAAATACAGGGGGCATAAGTATACACCCCCCTATGTTAAAATACAGGGGGCATAAGTATACACCCCCCTATGTTAAAATACAGGGGGCATAAGTATACACCCCCCTATGTTAAAATACAGGGGGCATAAGTATACACCCCCCTATGTTAAAATACAGGGGGCATAAGTATACACCCCTCTATGTTAAAATACAGGGGGCATAAGTATACACCCCCCTATGTTAAAATACAGGGGGCATAAGTATACACCCCCCTATGTTAAAATACAGGGGGCATGTGTGTTTGACTGACAGGTGAAATGTTTTGGGGGGAACACACTCTCTAACCCCCAGGCCATGGATCATACTTTCCATATTTCTTGAGTTTAGATGGGGATTTTTCTCTAATTTCAATGTTTGTATGAGAAATAATTAAGTTCAATTAAAACAAAAACACACTGCTATACACAGCTATAACTCACTTTGTTGCAGCCAGATTATTTACTTAATAGGACAACTGTCCAGCTTGTATTTACCTTCACAAAAGTGCTCCTTTTGCCGCTGACAGGTTAATATTCTTTGTGTCTGACAACATTATGGATCACTGCTAAAAACTGTAAAAAAAAAAAAAAAAAATGTGCGCAGATTGTATTTGGGCCTGTTAACCTGCGCCTATAAACTGGTTTTAGGACTAATGTTAATCAACAGACATGAAGGACATTTTGGATTTATGGAGAAAGCACATTTTTTTTAAGTGAATGCCGGGATATTTATGAATGGATAAAGGATTTTTTTAAAGACTGATTGTATGGATGCGTATGGAAGTAGGATGGAGGGCATTGAGGCATGTATGGGTGAACAGAAGAAGGTAGGAAGGATGGTTTATCTTATTTTACTATAGAAAAGGATCATTTGTAAACTGCAATTTGCACAGCTCTTTGAGTAGCCCATATAGTATACACATAGGCCATATAGTATACATATAACCCATATATTTTATATATAGCCCATATAGTATACATATAGGCCATATAGTATACATACAGTGGGTACGGAAAGTATTCAGACCCCTTTAAATTTTTCACTCTTTGTTTCATTGCAGGCATTTTCCAAAAATCAAAAAAGTTCATTTTATTTCTCAGTAATGTACACTCAGCACCCCATCTTGGACAGAAAAAAACAGAAATGTAGAAATTTTTGCAAATTTATTAAAAAACAAAAACTGAAATATCACATGGTCATAAGTATTCAGACCCTTTGTTCAGTATTTAGTAGAAGCACCCTTTTGATCTAATACAGCCATGAGTCGTTTTGGGAAAGATGCAACAAGTTTTTCACATCTGGATTTGGGTATCCTCTGCCATTCCTCCTTGCAGATCCTCTCCAGTTCTGTCAGGTTGGATGGTAAACGTTGGTGGACAGTCATTTTCAGGTCTCTCCAGAGATGCTCAATTGGGTTTAAGTCAGGGCTCTGGCTGGGCCATTCAAGAACAGCCACGGAGTTGTTGTGAAGCCACTCCTTCGTTATTTTAGCGGTGTGCTTAGGGTCATTGTCTTGTTGGAAGGTAAACCTTCGGCCCAGTCTGAGGTCCAGAGCACTCTGGAAAAGGTTTTCGTCCAGGATATCCCTGTACTTGGCCGCATTCATCTTTCCCTCGATTGCAACCAGTCGTCCTGTCCCTGCAGCTGAAAAACACCCCCACAGCATGATGCTGCCACCACCATGCTTCACTGTTGGGACTGTATTGGACAGGTGATGAGCAGTGCCTGGTTTTCTCCACACATACCGCTTAGAATTAAGGCCAAAAAGTTCTATCTTGGTCTCATCAGACCAGAGGATTTTATTTATCACCATCTTGGAGTCCTTCAGGTGTTTTTTAGCAAACTCCATGCGGGCTTTCATGTGTCTTGCACTGAGGAGAGGCTTCCTTCGGGCCACTCTGCCATAAAGCCCCGACTGGTGGATTGCTGCAGTGATGGTTGACTTACTACAACTTTCTCCCATCTCCCGACTGCATCTCTGGAGCTTAGCCACAGTGACCATTGGGTTCTTCTTTGCCTCTCTCACCAAGGCTCTTCTCCCCCGATAGCTCAGTTTGGCCGGACGGCCAGCTCTAGGAAGGGTTCTGGTCGTCCCAAACGTCTTCCATTTGAGGATTATGGAGGCCACTGTGCTCTTAGGAACCTTAAGTGCAGCAGAAATTTTTTTGTAACCTTGACCAGATCTGTGCCTTGCCACAATTCTGTCTCTGAGCTCCTCAGGCAGTTCCTTTGACCTCATGATTGTCATTTGCTCTGACATGCACTGTGAGCTGTAAGGTCTTATATAGACAGGTGTGTGGCTTTCCTAATCAAGTCCAATCAGTATAATCAAACACAGCTGGACTCCAATGAAGGTGTAGAACCATCTCAAGGATGATCAGAAGAAATAGACAGCACCTGAGTTACATATGAGGGTCACGGCAAAGGGTCTGAATACTTATGACCATGTGATATTTCAGTTTTTGTTTTTTAATAAATTTGCAAAAATTTCTACATTTCTGTTTTTTTCTGTCCAAGATGGGGTGCTGAGTGTACATTACTGAGAAATAAAATGAACTTTTTTGATTTTTGGAAAATGGCTGCAATGAAACAAAGAGTGAAAAATTTAAAGGGGTCTGAATACTTTCCGTACCCACTGTATAACCCATATATTTTATATATAGCCCATATAGTATACATACAGGCCATATAGTATATATATAGCCAATATGATATACATATAGCCCACATGTTATACATATAGCCCATATAGTATACATATAGCCCATATAGGCCATATACAGTAGTATACATATAGCCCATATGTTTACTGTCCATTTGTCTTTTAAGTGTTTTAACCTTGTTGTTGTATATCTGTTGTATGTAGCAATGTTACTCAGTGTCCATAACAAATTTCTCCTCAGGGAGACTAATGAAGATACTTTAGCTTTTGACTTTGACTTAGCATATTATTCAGGTCTATGGGTGTCCCATTTCTCCAAATCCACGATTCAATTTGACTTCTGATTTTAAGGCCACGATTCAATTCAACTTTGGACATTTTGAAGAAAAAGAAAAATTCAGTTTGAGTTTCGTAGTTTGCAATTGAATGCACCATGAGTTTAACGAGGTGCACGTGAATGCGCGATGCAGCCTCAGTTGGAGCCCAAAGCTTTCCAGTTTCTTAAATGAGGATTTTCTTGCATTGAGAACTTTTACTTTTTAATACGGATGATAGTTATATACTTTTACTTAAGTGGCATTTTAAATACAGGACTTTAACCTGTAACAGTATTTTTTTACAGTGTGGTATTAGTACTTTTGATTAAGTAAAAGGATCTGAATACTTCTTCCATCACTGTATGTCCAGTTTCATTCCCACTAATAATTCCAAGCATGTTTTTAATTTAACGAACGATTTCGGGACAGCGTTAGGAATAAGAGCTGGGTTCCGGTCTGGCTCTGCAGCCAAGTCCGTTTAAAAGCCGTAACAGGACTCCATCGACCGTCAACTCAACTCAGAGACGGTGTCCTCACGTCACGTCCTCCAGGGACGAACCGATCGGGAAAACTGCCAATGACAATAAACTGATCACTGCTTCTGTGTTGGGTTCACATCTTTACTGAGTCACAGTTCCAACATATTTCACCAGCAAATGACAGAGTAGGAGAAAAAGATTTTGGGATGGGGGGGGGGGGGGGGGTACGTAAATCACAAATATAAGAACAAAAATTGTAAAAGCTTCTTGTCATTGAAAACTGATTGTAGTTTAAAAAAATCTGTGTTGTACCGAAAGACAGCGGAAAGAGAAGACAAGGTCGAGGTGACCTATGTTAACATTTAGCACATGATCCCACCCCCATGCACACACACACACACACACACACACACACACACACACACACACACACACACACACACACACACACACACACACACACACACACACACACACACACACACACACACACACACACACAGCTTTCTTTTGTGACACGAAACAGGCAGAATATTCTCCCTCCTCTGGCTCCCCCATGTGTTAACTTACAGGTGGTGCATGATCGCAGCTGACGTGGATAACTGCGTCACCAACTGAGGCAGGAACACAACGAAACACACACTTAGCAGCGACAAACCGACAGCAGATACAGAGGGACAAGAGACGAGGGCGAGTGCAGGGAGAGAAGAGACAAAGCGCTTCCTGTCAGCATGAATGATTGATTCAAAGGCTCTCTGAGCATCTTCGTCCTGTGTTGGACAAACAGCGGGATCCATCACATCTTCTTCCATTTAGTCTCATAATAATCTGGATTATCTTCTGTTATAACCACCACATCCTCTAAAAGTCACGCATCTGCAGACCAGGACTGTAGATGCGTGACATTTTTTAATTTTTTTTTTTTTTTTGCATGTGTGGTGTGTGCAACACGCGATTTTAGACTCCACTGATACCCGTTTACACACACACACACACACACACACACACACACACACACACACACACACACACACGCACGGCCCTGGCCAGTTCTTCCTCCCATTGCAAACACACTAACAGACGGAGAGGAAAAACAGAACAGTTACGAGCGATCCTCGCCTCTCATCACCGATGAGTTCCTCTCTCCCGGTGCGGGGCAGAGAGTCAGCCGCCTCAGCTTCTCAGTCTCCTTCCAGAGTCTGTGGCTGGCAGCGGGCAGCGGACCCCCCCTGAGAACCGCGTGACTCTAACAGAGGTCTGAGACGTAGTCAAAATCCTTGAAGTAATCTTGTTCCTTGCGGGAGATGGTGCGGCGCTCGCGGGGCGGCGTCAGGGTCGGAGCCTCGGCCGTGAACTCCACGTCAAAGTTGCTGACGTCTTCTTTTCCTCCGATTGTCGGGACGAACGGGGGCGGGACCTTCCTCTGAAGAAGAGCCTCCCAGTCCATGCCCTACACAAGATGCACTCAGTAACATTAAAGGGCAACTTCGGTACCAACCTGGACCTTTTTTTTCCCCATGTTTTTGTGTCATAGTGACTGATGAGAACAATATTTTTTGATTTCAGTATTGAGCAAGAACACTGCAGCTGGCAGCCGTACAGGCTGCAATGTAACCACTCAGGGCATTTGTGCATCGTCAATTTCCATCCACTAAAGGTTCTGGTTTTTCCAGGCTCAGAATATATATTATATATGAATATATATTCTCAGTGTCAGACAATATTATGGAAAGGACCCCTACAGAGATATACCTTTATGTTAAAGAGTAAGATCCTTTTTGTTTTACATGAAACAGCCCCGAAATAGCTATCTCCTAACTCACCAGACCCCATTTAAATAATCACTACTTTTATCATCGTAAAACACACTTCATTCGATGTTGACAGAAACAAAAAAACAAACATCAAAAGCCGTCTTGGTTCGTCTTTCCACTGTTCCAACAATCACCGCTCTGGTTTTGTTGAAATAAACCCTTCATTCACCCATTTACATGTGGAAATATGCAGCTCTATACACGCTAAAAGTAGTGATTATTTACATGGAGTCTGGTGAGTTTGATCATAGCAATTTTGGGGCTGTTTCATGTTAAACAAAAAGGTCTATCTCTGTAGGGATCCTTTCTATAATGTTGTCAGACACTTATAATATAATAAGAGGAATCTTCAGAGGAATCTGAGCCTGTCAGAGGCCAAAATAGAACTTTTTGAGGACGGAAATGAAAGGTGTGCAATTGCCTGTTAACATTACATTGCAACTTGTTTAGTCACTGCCAACTGCAGCGGTCTTGCCTAATACTGGACCATTTTTAAAGATTGTTGTTCCCATCGGTCCCTTGGACGCACGAAAGCAAAGGAAAATAGTGTTGGAAAGGTTGAAAAATACAGAAAAGTTAAAAAATAAGACACTCACCCTGAAAAACGGTTGTTTTTTAACATCTTCAGCATCCTTTTCTCCAGAGCCCAGTCGTCTCTCGGGATTCCTCCTCAACAACTAGCAACCAACAAAAAAAGCAACAAAACTTCATCATTTACACAGTTTTCTTTGCTATCTAGGTGACGGGTTCAACCTTACAAGCAAGAAAAGAGAGTTGAGGTTAGTCCGGAGCAGGAAGTGACAGGAGAAGCATTCGGAGTGTCTAACCCGTCTCATTATGCCGATGGCTTCGGTGGAGAGGAAGCGAGGGTAGCGCACTTCATCGTTCACAATGCTGTCGAAAACCTCCTCCTCATCGTCACCTGGGAACGGAGACTGGAAGAAACAGACGCACATTAGTTTGCATTACATCAGGGGTTGATTGAGGCATGTATGGGGTTGATCAGTAGTTAATGAAACCGATATCTGGAACAGATATTTAGATATTTAAATTAGATTAGATTAGATTATATTCAACTTTATTGTCATTACACAGGTACAAGGCAACGAAATGCAGTTTAGGTCTAACCAGAAGTGCAATAGCAGTAAGTGCAGGACATGGATATGTACTGAATAAATATAGAAATTAATACTATTATAAACAGAATTTTACAGATGGGTTTGTCCTATGAATATAAAATATAGATAACAAGTATTGTGAGCAAGATTTACAGCTGGATATGTACTGAATATAATATACAGGTGGATATTACTATAAGTATATAGTACTATAAGACATTTTACAGATATGTACAATGAACATAATATATAGATGGTTATTACTATAACAGTTTACAGGTGAATATGTACTATGAATATATATACAGATGCCTATTACTATAAACAGATAAATATATATATATATAATAAGTTAGGCTAAAATGAGCAGTATAACAATGATTTAAGAAACAGACGCACATTAGTTTGCATTACATCAGGGGTCGACCGATACTGGTTTTTAGAAGCCAATACCAACTATCAGTAGTACACACTGTTGTTAATCAATCTGTTGGTCGTGTGCTGCTAAGATGTTTTATGCCTTTTTTTTTTATTGCGTTGCCGTTTTGTTGTTTTGTTGTTTTTTTGTACCTCCAACTGCAGATCAAATTTCCCATCGAGGGACAATGAAGAACTCTGTATTCTTACCTCTCCGACCAACATCTCGTAGACGAGCACCCCGAGCCCCCACCAGTCGACTGCCCGTGTGTACGATGTGTCGGTCAGCACCTCCGGGGCCAGAAACTCCGGGGTCCCACAGAAGGTGCTGGTCCGGTCCCCATAACCCATGCCTTTAGAGAGAAGAACGTGTGAGGCAAGGGCAGATTTTACAGGTGAAGAAAAAGAAATATTGTTATTTAATGACTTAAAATAGAAAAAAGAACCATAAAATTGTTGCATGGGCCATTAACTATCACCAGGGATGAAAACTAAATAATGTCCCAAGGCTTATTTCCATTGTTATACTCTAGGACTTCTCTGAGGGCCACATTGGAAAAAGACAATCACATCGAGGGTCGGACATGTATGGTTTATTGACATGCTTCGAATTCATCGAAAAAGTCAGATATGCCATGAATGTTGAAGAAAGTGACAAAAAAGTTGCAAACAGCACAAGATATGTCGGAAATAGTGCCAAAAATGCCAAAAATGTTGAAAAAAAAAATCCCCCAAAATATCTGAAATACCTGCAAAAACTAAGCAGGCCAAAATGTATTTGAAATTTTTATAAAAAAAAAAAAATGTATTAAATAAAATTTTTATTTTTTTATTTTATTTGTGCAGACCGGATCAAAGTGCTCTAGTAAAACTCTTATCCAGACAATACAAGTACACTGTAGCAGGCGGTGGGATAGCTATGTCAACATGCTTTTTCACTTTCTTGGTCATAATAAGTAAAACAAAAAAATCAATTTAAATAGTAAATGTTACGTGGCACTTTGTAAACATTTCCTTAAAGCTACAGTGCGTAGTTTCTGTCTCCCCCATGAGGAATTGAACACAAAAACAACAACAACAACACTGTCTGCGCATCCACATGACACAAGCCTTCCGTGATTGCACACCTCCCCCCTCCTCCACGCAGTTACTAGTAGCCAAGGAGGACACGGAGGATTAAAAAAAACATGATGGACTCTTCAGAAGAGGTCATTATCTTTGAGTTTCTGTGCGGTAAAGTCGCCGGACGAATCCAGAGAGAGCTGTGTGTGGAGCGGATAGTCTTAATTAGCTTTGTAGCAACTTATTTGGCAACAGCTTAAATGAAACGGATGCTCATTAATATCAAAAAGTTACGATTTAAGCTCAGTGTAACACTTTGTGGGCAGATTATTGACTGTTGGAGTGGTGAGAGACACATCAATGCATACAAATTAAGCAAGAAAGTCCATTTCCCCTGATGTGTGGGACTTTTCCTTATCTGGTGTTGTAGAGGGCCAAATAAATAAATAAATAACAACCGCTCACCTTCTTTACAGAGGCCAAAGTCTGCTATCTTCACAAAACCCTCTGTGTCGAGCAGCAGGTTGTCCAGTTTAAGGTCCCTGACAAAGACAAGGAAGTGCATTCATGTCAATTAGAGTTTGAAGCAATTTAATAAAAAGATATCAGGAGTATTTTTTTAGCAAAACGTGGATGCTTTCCACACAAAAGATCTAAACAATCAACACAGTTTCAAGATTAGTACTCAGTATCCGACCAAATTCTGTACATACTGTATAGTTATGTATTACCAGAGTCATAGCCTGTACATACCTGTAGTAATAATCACTTATTTGGACACATATCTATATACTTGTGTATTATTCATACCTTACATATATAGTATATACTGTAGCACGTTATTTTTTCAATTTAATTTTTTATTTATTTATTTGACAGGGACAGTGTACATTAATTAACATTGCTGTATTTCCCTGGACAGATCCTAAAATTGTCTCCCTGTAAGGGATGAGTGAGTATTTAATCACAGTGTTCTGGTTAGACACTAACTACATTTCATTGCAATGACAATAAAGTTGAATCTAATCTAAATTCTTTCCAGGGATGTCGGACGATCTGAACACATAACGCCTGTCACCTGGCGCGGAGCAGGCCCCCAGGTGGCCCCTTTTCCAGTCTTAGTACTCAAAGCGCTTTTACATCATTCAGGAACCATTCACACACATTGACACACATTCATACACTGTGGCCAAGGCAGCCGTACAAGGTGCCACCTGCTCATCACACACACATTCACAGTCCGATGGCGCAGCATCGAGGGCAACTCGGGGTTCAGTGTCTTGCCCAAGGACACTTCGACATGGGACTGCAAGGCCAGGGATTGAACCACCAACCTTCCAATTGACAGGCAACCGCTCTACCGCTGAGCCACAGCCGACCCGTAGGCAATTATTGTAAAAGTGATGCCAGGACACCTCAAACTGCAAACAAGGTTGTTTATGGGGCTCTGGGTGTTATTTTACGGAATCGCAGCTGGTCTGGTCTGGTCTGGTGTGCGGTACGGACCATCGTACACCGTGCCGCTGCACACTGGGCCACAGCTGTGTTGCAATATAAAGGCATGCCACCCGCCAATGTGGCTAGTGAGAGTTAGAGGATGGATACCCGTCCCGAGCCCGACGAGACCTCATGAGACCCGACGAGACCTGACGGGCCTGGCCGGGTTCGGACAGAACAGATGATTGGGTTCGGGTTGGGCTCAGTCACATCAGCGTGATAAGGCATTGAACAGTAAACATCCTGCATCCTTTGCACTCTTCATTGCACTATTGCCTCAACCTGTCTATACTGTTTCTGAGTGTGTTTATACACTTTATTTCAGACCCAGGGGGATCCATATCACAATAGGAACATACACAGACACAAAAATACTAAATACAGACCCTTCCACAATGTTCAGTGTCTAATATACAGACAGGTTTGCCAATGGTTCCACAGCCTGGAAGAAAATCTGTGTATATATTAGTGTGTATATATTGTTTGTTTTGTATGTGTAAGCGCATTGTGAGCTATGATGATCCAAAGCAAAATTCCTCGTATGTGTCCTCATACCTGGCAAATAGTTTAATTCCAAAGGTCAAGGGAACTTCATAAGGATGCATAGTATCCTGACCCATGTAATAACTGGCCTTTAATAATAAAAACCCGTCTGCCTTTATGGGAATTTAACATAGGGGTGTGTGTGTGTGTGTGTGCCCCCTGTATTTTAAAGAAGAACATTTATTTATTTACAACACATTATTCATTCACAAAGAAAATTGGTGTCCATAAAAGGTTGGATTTTCCTAATTTTTTTGAATTAAGGCATTAAGATCAATTTCCAAAAGGTGGTTTTTTTTAATTCCTCTTTTTAATCAACTTTAGCATGGGGGGGGGGGTAAACTTATTCAAGTAAATATCTTAATGCCCATAGGTCGGGGGTCAGGCTCGGACAGAAAAATGTGGCCCCCACTGCTGAAATCTACCCGCATTTGGCGGGTGCTAATGTGAAACGCTGTATACAGCAATGGTGGGGAGGCATAAAGAACAGCGAGTACGTATCAAAGTACTCACCTATACACAATCTTATGGTCATGAAGGAACTGCAGACCCAGGACCACACAAGCCGAGTAGAAGCTGTTGGATAAAAAAATAAAAATATATGGAAAGATAGATAATTGAACATATACGCCGCTACATACCTCTACATATCGACGCTTCTTGGTACATTAATAGATGCATAGACGCTGACACATTGAGATTTCGGAGAAGCTTTCAGCCGGTTTCTCCTATTGAACACACACAAACGGACAAAGACAGCAGAACTCACACAGCACGTGGCTCAGAAAAGACGTCGGCATGTATGTGCATCATGAGGTCCCCTCCCGCCGTGTACTCCATGACAAAACACACATGTTCTGGCGTCTGGAAACATGCAAACAGGTTGACCAGGAAGGGGTGGTGGGAGCCGTTGACGGCCTCAAAGATCCGCTTCTCACACATCAGACTGGAGACGGACAGAGGGGAGGCGGGGGAGGGAGGATGGGGCAAGGCAAGGCAAGGCAGCTTTATTTGTAGAGCACATTTCAGCAACAGGGCAATTCAAAGTGCTTTACATAAAATCAGTTAAACAGATAAAACACATGTACAAACAGTTAAAAATCATAAGCATTAAAAACCGATAAAACACATGAATAGATAAAACATTAGAACACATAAAACACAAGAATAAAAGTTACAGTGCAGCATAAGAAATTTTAAGAAATGAGCAGTCATTTAAAGAAAGGCAGCATCAAAAAGAAAGGTCTTCAGCCTTGATTTAAAAGAACTGAGAGTAGCAGCAGATCTGCAGGTTTCTGGGAGTTTATTCCAGATATGAGGAGCATAGAAACTGAACGCTGCTTCACCCTGTTTAGTTCTGACTCTGGGGACAGAAAGCAGACCTGTCTCAGATGACCTGAGAGGTCTGGGTGGTTCATAGTGGAGTAGCAGATCAGAAATGTATTTTGGACCTAAACCGTTTAGTGATTTATAAACTAGCAAAAGTACTTTGAAATCAATTCTTTGAGACACAGGAAGCCAGTGTAAAGACTTCAGAACTGGAGTGATGTGATCCAGTCTCCTGGTCTTAGTGAGGACTCGAGCAGCAGCGTTCTGAATCAGCTGCAGCTGTCTGATTGATTTTTTAGTGAGACCTGTAAAGACACCATTACAGTAGTCAAGTCTACTGAAGATGAAGGCGTGGACCAGTTTTTCCAAGTCCTGTTGACACATAAGTCCTTTAACCCTTGATGGGGGCCGAAGGAGACAGCGATTACTGTACGAGGTGGAATTATGATGCGAGGAGAGCTTTGCCTCGTAGCTGAGACCAGACCGACACGGTCGAGGTCACAGAGAGTGCGTCGGGGAAAGTACAATTACCTTTCCACTTCATCCCTCGCTACGATGTCTCCTTTCTTCAGGGCTTTGATGGCGTACAGGCTGGCTGTCCTTTTGTACTCTGACAGCAACACCTGCAGAGAATCATATTCACAGATTCAAAGCGTTATTGTGTGTCATATAATGACCAAACCAGATTTTGGTCTAAAAGTCATTTTGACATTCAGTCTGTAGCTACACGGGTCTCATCATGTTTTACAGTAGGAAATAAATAAAGTACAGCAGTGAATAATCCGTCTAAATGTACATGAGCTTCATGAGATCAGTGTTGAGTCCATCTGTTCCACACACACACGCATGCACTCACTATTCCCTATATCGTGTGTATTAACCCTCATGTTGTCCCCATGTTGTCCTCATGTTGTCCCTCATGTTGTCCCTCATGTTGTCCTCATGTTGTCCCCATGTTGCCCTCATGTTGTCCCCATGTTGTCCCCATGTTGTCCTCATGTTGTCCTCATGTTGTCCTCATGTTGTCCCCATGTTGTCCTCATGTTGTCCCCATGTTGTCCTCATGTTGTCCCCATGTTGTCCCCATGTTGTCCCCATGTTGTCCTCATGTTGTCCCCATGTTGTCCTCATGTTGTCCTCATGTTGTCCTCATGTTGTCCCCATGTTGTCCTCATGTTGTCCTCATGTTGTCCCCATGTTGTCCTCATGTTGTCCTCATGTTGCCCTCATGTTGCCCTCATGTTGCCCTCATGTTGTCCTCATTTTGTCCCCATGTTGTCTTCATGTTGTCCCCATGTTGTCCTATATCAATGTTCTTTTTAATTCCCCAAAATAACATGATTGATTCCACCCAACGCTCTTTGCCAAGTACAAATCTCTACTTTCATTAATTTTGGGGCGTCTTATTCAATTTTATAGCATTGTAAAACAAATGGAAGTGGTTTTGAAATAGTATTGAGTAAAAGTTGACATATTCCAGTCTGTGATTATCATCAACATCCATTCCTTTCATTTTAGTCTCAATAATTCCTAATTTCTGCTTTTCTAACTCAAACATTAGGTATAATTTCCTATAAATGAGGTTTATTGACCATAAATTCCAAAAATAACTGCAAACTAAAGTTAATAAGTGTAGAATCAATCATGTTATTTTGGGGAATTAAGAAGAACATTGATATAGGACAACATGAGGACAACATGAGGACAACATGAAGACAACATGAAAACAACATGAGGACAACATGAGGGCAACATGAAGACAACATGAGGAGAACATAGGGACAACCTGAGGACAACATGAAGACAACATGAAGACAACATGAGGGACACCATGGGGACAACATGAGGAAAACATGAAGACAACATGAGGAAAACATGAGGACAACATGAAGACAACATGAAGACAACATGAGGACAACATGAGGACAACATGAAGACAACATGAAGACAACATGAGGACAACATGACGACAACATGAGGACAACATGAGGACAACGTGAGGGCAACGTGAGGGCAATGTGAGGACAACATGAGGACAACATGAGGACAACATGAGGGCAACATGAGGGCAACATGAAGACAACATGAGGACAACATGAGGACAATGTGAGGGCAACGTGAGGACAACATGAGGACAACATGAGGGCAACATGAGGACAACATGAAGACAACATGAAGACAACATGAAGACAACATGAGGACAACATGAGGACAACATGAAGACAACATGAGGACAACATGAGGACAACATGAGGACAACATGAGGGCAACATGAGGACAACATGAGGACAACATGAAGACAACATGAGGACAACATGAGGACAACATGAAGACAACATGAGGACAACATGAGGACAACATGAGGACAACATGAGGACAACGTGAGGGCAACGTGAGGGCAACGTGAGGGCAACGTGAGGACAACGTGAGGGCAACATGAGGACAACATGAAGACAACATGAAGACAACATGAGGACAACATGAAGACAACATGAGGGTTAAAGAGAGTTGTTTACTGTGTACGTTTTGTTCATCCTATGAGGGGGAAAAGAAGTGCGAGTACCTTCCCAAAGTGGCCTCTGCCGAGCACTGCGATCAGCTTGAAGTCCTGAAGGCAGACAGGGCCTCTGCTGGGTCTGGGAGAGATTACAGGACAGATAATTACAGATTATAACCGCATGCAACATAACAACACAGGATCTCATATTCACACTAGAGCCCGGCCGATAGAGGGTTTTTAAGGCAGATATCAATACAAATATTTGGTTATTTAAAATTCCGATATATCGGCCGATATGCTGTATAAATGAATGTTTTTTTTTATTTATTAAAATAAATGTGTGTGTGTGTGTTTGTACCTGCGTATAGAGTTCTGGGACGGCGATCTGGTTGGCTGCTGGTGAAGAGCGACGTCCGGCGTGGACGGGGGCTCAATGACCGCCGTCTGTTCCCGGGAAACACCACAGAGGAGGAGGAGAAGAAGAAGAAGAAGAAGAAGAAGGAGGAGGAGAAGAAGAAGGAGGAGGAGGAGAAGGAGGAGAAGAAGAAGAAGGAGAAGGAGGAGAAGAAGGAAGAGGAGGAGAAGAAGAAGAAGAAGGAGGAGGTGGAGAAGAAGAAGAAGGAGAAGGAGGAGAAGAAGGAGAAGGAGGAGAAGAAGAAGAAGGAGCAGGAGGAGAAGAAGAAGGAGAAGGAGGAGAAGAAGAAGAAGGAGAAGAAGGAGGAGGAGAAGAAGAAGGAGAAGGAAGAGAAGAAGAAGAAGGAGAAGGAGGAGGAGAAGAAGAAGGAGAAGGAGGAGAAGAAGGAGAAGGAAGAGAAGAAGAAGAAGGAGGAGGAGGAGGAG